>CAIGQQ010002476.1:2790862-2808635 GCA_903798035.1 Danio albolineatus | reverse complement strand
TATTTATTTATTTATTTTATTTTTTTTAATATATAACCTAATTATTTGAATTGAGCAGAAACAACACAATGCTTGATATTTCATTGGGATTACTTTTTTTTAAATGTTCAATCCACATAAGTTTGTTTAAAGTGTTAACTTAATTGATTTGTGTTGGGACCTTCTGACCCAGCCGAGGCTCGAACCAGCAACCTTCATGCTGTGAGGCGATTGTGCTACTGCAACACCGTGAGGTCCTTGTTTTTATATATCATTTGAGTGAATGTTTATGATAAGTAAAACGTTTCTGTGTGCATTAAAGGTGCAGAGGGTGATTATTTTCAGAAAAATTTGTTGTGCAGGTTGAAAGTCTCTTCACATTCCAATAGTACTGATTACAGTAAATGATCTAAATGTATTAGGGCTGTGCAATTAATCGCAATGTTTTTAATAAAAAAATTGTGATTTAAGCACATGCAATTTCTAAATCGCAAATGCTGCAATTTTATCTATTAATTTATTCTGATTTTTGTTCACGTTCTTGTGCGCATGATTTTAATATGTTAACCAATCAGAGCTGATGCAGCACACCGGGCAAATACAGCTATAAGCTGAGCAGGAGAAAGATTTAACCAATCAGAGCCCACTTCGCGCACGACGAAGTTGAGTGGGAGAAACGAATAGGGGGTTTTGATTTACGTTAGTTTTTATTCATTGTTATGACTGGAATTGAGGTTAGTTCACCTTTATTTTTTCATGTTGTCTGTTTTTAATACAATTTATTACAGTTTGTTTATCAAGCAGTTAGTACTACTGCAAACAGTATGTGTTTAACTAGAGTTGAGGTTAGTTATTCTTAAATTATTTTATGTTGTCTGTTTTAAAGAAAATTTTACTAGTTTTATTTATTACACTTAGTAATATGTTATTTCATAGTGAAATGTTTTGTCATGCACTTCTAGTGCACTTAATACATTTAGAATGTATGTATGTAGCTTGTTTGAAAAAGCAAAAACAGTTGCCAAAATTGCATAAAAAAAAAAAATTGCAATATGATTATTTTGTCCATATTGCACACCTCTGAAATGTATTTTTTTGTATTTCATATTCTGGTTAAGGCATAAAACTAAAAAATGTTCATCCAATTAAATATTGTTGGGCCGACATTTCCCATAATTCTGAAAAGTAGCCCAAATTGTCTGTCAACAAATGTAGACTTGTAATGTAGACAAGAAATGTAGTCTCTCTTCACGCAGATCTGCCAGCTGCACGTTCATGTACAGACGAGACAATCACAGTCACTGTAAAATCAAATCCTGAATCAATATTGGAGTTTCTTTTGCATGCTGCAGGAAAACGACACCATGGCTGAAGTATTTCTTTTGGACAGGTAATGTTACATTTTAAAACTCTTTTTAGTTTATGCACATATCCAAAATGCTCATAAAAAAGATGGGTGGAAGCATAAAGCTAAGGCGAAAAATACCGCTTCGTCTTTAAAAAAGGGGAAGAGACCAACAAAACTCTGAGTTTAGAGAATAAAATCTGCTCCTGACCAGGTTAGGTTCACAGAGTAAGCTACCAAAGTAACTGACTCTGAGTTAAAGTTACCTCTCTTTAAGAAACAGGCTTGAATTACCCTGCTTTTTTAAGTTTGACAAACCTGCCATTTTGAAACGAAAAACCCAGAGTTTCTCTTGTTTCAGGGTTAACATACTCCAAGTTTTCATGCAACCTCCTTTCTGAAACGGGGCTCTGGACTTTGATCTTATCAGGAACCTTGTTGTTTATGGAGGATGAGGGAGCACTGGGTTTTCACCTAAAATATCTTCATTTGTGTATAGAAGATGTACAAAGGTCTCCAGGCTATATAACAACATGAGGATGAGCAATTAATAACAAAATTATCTTTTTAGGTGAACTAACACTTTAAAAATATACATGGTGACAATTGCCTTTGCAATAATGAGCAACGCAATGTTAAATTACTACAATGATTCTCACAAACTCAATAGATTACAAACGCTCAAGTGCTCATTAAACACAGAATATCATTAGTGTTTGTCACCTCCGCTTTAATGAGGTTTAGTCAATCACTTCATAGCACTCTCTTGACACATCCCAGAGCTGAATTTGATAAGAACACGTCAGAAATTACACAGACACAGAGGCTCTCGGAACAGAAGCCAAACAAAAGCTACCATGACGCTTTGTCATCTACAGTATGATGCAGTATTTGGGGAAAAGTCAATTATATAAGCACTGGGGGATGGGGAGGACTGCTAAGTAATAGATTTTTTTCCTCATTCAATGATAAGAGGAAATTATTTCAAACACTCGACTGTCTTAAAAGACACATTTCTTGCCTCTTTGGATCTAATATCTTATACCACATGATACCTTATGATAAATTAATATAGAAAACATATATAATATAGGTGTTTATATATTATCTATTTATATGCATGAACTTGGACCACAAAACAAGTCATATGAGTCAATTCTTTGTAATTTAGACTTAGGGTGCTTTCACACCTGCCCTTAGTTCGGTTGAATCACACTAGAGTTCGTTTTCCCTCGTGGTGTGGTTCGTTTGGGCAGGTGAGAATGTAGCCGCTGCACTCGGGTGCGCTCCAAAATCGGACCAAAAAAGCGTACCGAGACCTACTTGAAAAGGTGGTCTCGGTACACTTTCAAACAAACCCTGGAGCGGTTCGTTTGTGGTGAGAGCATGATCCAAACTAAAACAGACACAACCGCAAAAAGTACTACTCCTTTTTGGACTAATCCAGCTGCCGTAGTCCGATGCGCTGTCCCATCTTATGGGGTTTGGAGGAAAAACATTTGTCGACAGCGCTTTACCAACAGTTTTAAACAGAGAGAGCGAGAGAGAGGGAAAAACATTACTTAATGGATCGTTGGTAATATTTTCGGAAGATGACCATGTCGTAGTTTAGCTAAATTAATTACGCGTCCTCCTAAGACCTTCACCGATTTCAATGCATTAAAACATTGTTTTCCAGCCGCAGCCGTGCTTCATTCTCGAAATGTATACTTTGTCTAAAGCAGGGATGCCCAAACTAGGGCCCGCGGGCCAAAGTTGGCCTATGATAACCTTTGATTTGGCCCACCATCCCATCTGAGAAGAAAGGGAGAATGATGGGGATGGTTTTAGGCAAAAGCAGATTCTGCTTGACTAGTCTATACGACACTGAACAACACTGTTATGAATGTGATTGTTTTTATTGCAATACGTTATAATTACGATTTTAATGTAATGGCACATATTTGACCCCTTTTTTATATTTAATATAAGTCTTTTGTGGGGCGCCACGGTGGCGTAGTGGTTAGCACGTTCGCCTCACAGCAAGAAGGTTGCTGGTTCGAGTTGGCATTTCTGTGTGGAGTTTGCATGTTCTCCCCGTGGTTGCGTGGGTTTCCTCCGGGTGCTCCGGTTTCCCCCACAAGTCCAAAGACATGTGGTATAGGTGAATTGGGTAGGCTAAATTCTCCGTATAGTGTATGAGTGTGAATGTGTGTGTGAATGTTTCCCAGAGATGGGTTGCAGCTGGAAGGGCATCCGCTGCGTAAAAATATGCTGGATAACTTGGTGGTTGATTCCGCTGAGGCGACCCCGGATTAATATAGGGACTAAGCCGACAAGAAAATGAATGAATGAATAAGTCTTTTGTGTCAGCAGAATTTTTCTGTAAAGTTTCAGCTCAAAATACCCATCAGATTATTAATTATAGCTGTCTAAAGTCTCTGTATTATAGCCCTTAAGAGCTTTTTGCTGTTTTTGGTACTGCGCCTTTAAGAATAGTCCTTCCCGTCCACCGTTCCCGTCAGCGTGCCTCAATCTCCGCCCTCGGCTGCGTCAGACAGACAGGTGCAACAGGAACAGATGTAAAGGAAGCAGATCTCACTACGTTTGAGAAATACAACAGTAAGAACTTTACCAAATACTGTTTGATGTGTTTGTTGAGGAGTTGCAACGATGAGTCACACACAACGTAGCTACAAAGTCCGTTCACGCACGCATACACACACACATACAGACAGCGCACGCGTTGAGCTTTGCACTGCTTTTGCAAGCAAATGTGACAGGATACAGGTTAATATCCACTGTTGTATGGATATCTGTTATGTTAATGTACAAAATAAACCTGATTTAATGTCAACAAACCGAGATTCAAGCGTAATGTTTGCTGACACGCAGCTGTGGTGATGAAGTAAAGCTGAAGTGAATCGCTGTAGTTCATTTCAAACATGCACTGTTTTAAACACGTGTTAAACTTGTGAAACTCACTCTTGATCACATTTGATGATGATTGATGACCTTCGCGAACAGAACGGACCTTTTATTCCCGGTTGCTTTGCGCACGTTCTGTCTTTTGTTGATATGATTATACGCGTTACTACGGAGACATGTTAATACGCAGCTGTCAATCAATTCGGTGGGCGGGGGGACCGCACTCCTACGTCAAGTTGCGGTCGGTCTCAAAACCGCTTCAATTGGTCCACCAATTTTATGCTCTTAAATTGAAAAAAAAAAAGGAATGGGTGTGTTTATATCACCCCAAAATGACCGTCTATACACTATACCTACACATATGTCTGTCTAAACAGCTTAAAAAGTAGATTTTTCATCAAAGGTGCCCTTTAATACGATTCAAAGTAATGCTTATTATTTATAAATATTATGAAATGAATTCGAAAACTACACATGGCAACTATAAAGTAATACAGTTTGGTATATTTATTTTCACCCTATGGCTCTCAATGATATTCGGATTTTGGCCCCTCATATAAAAAATTTTGGGCACCCCTGGTCTAATGTGATATATACAAACTATATAGTATACTATGACCAGAGATACAACCAGCCAACGCAGCGACATTTTGTGTCTGCCGGTTTGGATTTTGTCACATGACTGCATTTTGGTTCGTTTTACCTGGTTCGGACTAAAGCATTCAGTGTGGTGTAAAAGAACGCAAAACGACAGAAAAATGCAACAATGTATCATTCACCAAATAAACCGAACCACAAATGTGAAAGCACTCTTACACATCAACTGAAGACTGAATAAATAAGCTTGGCATTGAAATATGTATAGGACAATATTTGGCTGTAGATCTGGAATGTGAGGATTGGAAAAAAAACTAAATATTGAGAAAATTGCATTTCAAGTTCTCTAAATTAAGTACTTATCATGGCATGTTACTAACTGAAAATTAAGTTTTGCAAAATATCTTCATGGAACATGATCTTTACTTAAAATCAACATGATTTTTGGCATAAAAGAAAAATCTGTAGTTTCCAAAAATATACCTATGTAACATAAAACAGATTTTGTGGTCCAGGGTCACATACGTAGTTATTTATACAAGTACAATGTCATAAATTACTGTCACAAATATTAGTTCCAGAAAAAATAACGCCAGGGTAACTAATGCTAGGCAAGGCTAGGCTAACATTTCACTCAACAAACTACTGTCCTCAGACACCTTTTATAGTAACTTTCATCTACTCGTGTGATCTGTAGTTTGTTTATTTACAGAACTGCTACTTACATTTGAGAGTCTCTCCAGCATATGGAATATGAAGTTTAAATCTGTCACAGCAAGGGCCTGGCATCAGTGATGTGCAGCTAAATGGAAATAAAAGAAATATCAATGTCAGCTTGAAAGCTGTGCCTTTTTCACAGTCACCCACCACACACACACTAGCCACACATCCAGACTACATACACCACAACGCTTTGCACCTCACACCTGATTCTGATTAATCTGACTCTGATGACAAACACTTGCAGCCAATTTGCACTCACATAAAAGCACCAAATACCAAAGTTCAAGGACATTCATTGCTGAGTACTGTTTTGTGTTATGGAGCTCATCGAGCACGTTCCCTGTTTTTCTATGTTCTGCCTTATATTTGTATTTTTAGACTAACTTTGGGATCATTGATTGTTTGCCACCTGCTCTGACTTACGCCTGTTTATCGGAATATACTTGTGGATTACCTGTGTGTTCCCTGTTTGCTTCAGCCTTGACCATCCTCCCTTCAAAGGTGATATATGTCATATTGACACCCAGTAGTTGAACTAGGTATTGCACTCCAAATTCAAAACACCTTTTCACCTGGCCCCTCCTCTGATGACTCCACGCAAACACAGGTTGCCAGATTGATGACACCAACAGGAGCGAACGTACCTGACTATTGAACCTACACCGTTTTCCTACTTTCAAGCGCCGACATGCAATTTAAGGAATCTTTTCCATGTAAAAGGTATTTTTTTGTCCTAACCATCACCTGAAATTTCTATTTTAATAGTGGTTTCTATTTCTCGTGGCTAAACAACAGCATGAACTACTATGACAATGATCACCTCGGGTACTGATTATGTGCTTTATTCAATGTTAACATCAAATGCTATACTGAAAAAAATGATACTGCAAAACTGTTGCAAACAATTTATTTGTGTTTAATTTAAACAAATAAATTAAATGTAATAATATTCCACTTAATTTGTTTGTTTAAATTCAGCCCAAATAAATTGTTTACAACCACTTAAAGTACAAAAATTTAGTAAACCCAAGGAATCATCTTTGAATATTTATTTCAGTGTACCAGTGGGCTCCGTTTCAGTGGCCCCCATTTACATCGGTTTGGCCCCTCTCCTCTAAGTCATTGCTGATTTATATCAAAGCTCAGACATAAAGATGCGCTTTAATTCATGTTGAACGCCGGTGATACATGTTACTTCAGCTGTGTTTCTTGTATGACGAGTGCTTTCTTCCCTGTAGATCGACTGGCTTGTTCCGAAACAGGGATTATAATTGTCACAATGTTTCTTGCCATGGTTTGCTTTAAAAGTGGAATGTTTTAGAAGGAACCAAAAATTGATAATCATATGGTCATAGTCATATCAGATAGTCATAGTAATATCAGATAGTCATATCATTTAGTCAAAAACTAAACATGTCATTCCTTAATCAGAGCTACAAGGTTTATTTTCCGCGATTCTGCTCATAGCTGTCATAATTTTGTTGTTTTAAATTACCATTTTGAGCTGTTATGTCAATGCTAAAGGTGCGCTTCATTTACCCTGCAACACAGATGCTTCTGTTTAGAATTTATTGTGCTTTTTATCACTATAAAAAAGGTAACAAAACAATTGTGATAGCAAATCTGTCAAAATGACAGACATCACTAACCAAAAATCTTCGGTTAACGTGACCTGATATCTAATATTTAAGATTTATTTTTTAAATAGCTGCATCATGCATGACATTTACCACATGATAGCTGTGCATCAGGTTTGGACTGAACACACTTGAACATGTTCTTTACAGTCAGAGATTAAGCCAGAATACAGAGTTAAAGTTATCCTCATTTGGTGACCTAATGTCCACACTATTCTGTTTATGCAAAAACTTTATTAAACAACAAAATGAACTAACTGACCATTTGTTTAATTAAATGGATAGTTCACCCAAAATGAAAAATTTATCCAATTTAATCTGTTATTTTCAGACGTAAAAATTACCCCCTGAAAAGATATTATAGGGGCGGATCTAGGGTTGGGGCCACAGAGGCACTGGCCCCGTTTAAATCAGTTTGGCCACCGTTTTGCCCCTCTCCTCTAAGTCATTGCTTATTTATATCAGAGCTCGGACATAAAGATGCGCCTATATATATATATATATATATTCTGTGCATCTGAATGACTGTATTTAAATGTTTGTTTGTATTTTATTCTGATCTACAAAACCTTTGTCCTGTGCAGTGTGTTAGAAAATCTGGCCTGAAGTAAAATGTATCTGTCCACTTAATATTAGAGTCAAACCATCAATTTTAATCCACAAACACATTAATGCATGTACATTTTCTTTAAATAGCATGTATACAATTTCAAGCCGAATAGAACTGTCTGACTTTAAGTACATTTTTGATTTTATTAATAAAATAACTTTTCTAATTCAATGTGACAAAATAAACGTCCTCTAAGGCTATTAATTTCACAATCTGAGTCATTATTTAATACAAAGCAACACATTATGATTCTATCTCTGTTAATCTTGTTATCCCAACCAAAATAAGCATTGACTAAGCACTATCTGTCATCCTTAATCATTTCTGTGCATGATTGTACGGCCACATGCAGAGCAATATGTTTTATGTTTAAAAGGCTTAATTGTCAAATATTAATAGCATTGTGATTGTTTTAATAAGAATGCATGCGTTACATTTTCGCTGGCGGAAACAGCTGCAGGATGAATACAGTCAAAAGTTTACAGTGCAGAGGAAACGGATTGCTCAACCATGACATTTTGTAACTTTTTTACTTCTTTTTTTATTATTTAAAGACATATTATATTGCCTGGGGCAGATCACGCCGCTCTAATGACGCACAATGCCTGATGAAGCCAACGGAAGCTGAGTTAGAGTTTATTGGCAAAAGTTACGGGACACCCATGCAAATCATTGAATTCAGGTGTTACATCCTGACCTCAACCTGACTGAACACCTTTGGGATGAATAAGAGCAGAGATTGTGAGTCAAGTCTTCTCATCCAACATCAGCTCCTGGCCTCATAAATGAGCTTCTAGAAGAAGAATGGTCACAATTTCCCATAAACACTTTCCTAAACCTGATGGAAAGCCTTCCCAGAAGAGTTGAGGCTGTTATAGCTGCAAAGGGTGGGCCGACACCACATTAAGCCCTAAGGATTAAGATTGGGATGGCATTAAAGTTCATATGCATGTAAAGGCAGTTCTGTCATGTCAACTTTCTGAGGGATTTATGGTAATGAATGTTGATGGCAATATGGTAATGTTGATGTGTTTGGTCTTGGTAGTGCATATCTGCTGCACTGTTGCTTTGATTTCAGGTATAGATCAAGTGCTGAGGCTTACTACTTGCCCCCGTAGCATATCTATACACAGGTGGAGCTGGGGCAGAGGAGGTTCTCTGAAAACATGGTGCTGTGCTGATTGATAGCGCAAATGACAATGAGATATTTAAATATTGAGGAGCATCATTGGCTGCTGAGATAACAACATCCAATAACTTTCAAGGGGTAGTTCACGAGTTTCATGACAGACTCTTGTAATGTACCAAAACATTTGACAATATATATATTAGCAGGGCTTGACATTAATGTTTTTGATCACCAGACACTGTGGCTAGTAGTTTTCCAATGTTACTAGCCCCTCAAAATTTTCACTAGCCACAATTTTGTTGTTGGGAAACTATATTTTATGTGCAAAAAATATGACTCTGGCATGCTAAAATTACTTGATTTAAATTGTGTTATGTCCACATGTCTCTATAAATTTATTTATTAATATTTCACATTAATTTTTAGAGCTCAACACTAGGGATTTACCTTTTTTTTCTAGCCATACAAAGCTAATTATTTCCTTGCCAAATTAAAAAAATGTGTCAAAACAAGCTAAAGTTAAAAGAGGCTAAAATTGAAAGCGGAAACTGATGCTGCATATAAAAAAATCTGGAGATCTTTTAAGAGCAGCAGGACTGTGGGTACACGAGCACTGCTTTTTTCCAATCTACTTCAAAAGTAGAGAGTAACTAGCCCACCAGTCGCGTTTTCAGGCATGGTTGTTTTGCGCAAGGAAACAGGAGTTTTTAAGCATTTACGCTCTTCAGCTCTGCGAGGAACGCCTGTGTCTCACAGTGCGTCTGATCATCCTTTCATTCGATATTCACCTGCCTTTCTTGTGCTCGCGTGAACAATTATCAATCGTGCTGCTTCTCGATTTGAATATCACATTTGCGCGGTCTTAAACTAACATTCTAATCTTTGGGACGAGGTACCTCTGGCAATTAAAAAAAATATTTCAAAGTGGCTAGTGGGGGTGTTCAATTTAATTCAATTCACCTTCATTTGCATAGCGCTTTTACAATGTAGATTGTAAATGAGAAATTAATATGTATGATCAAAATACCATTACGAGGTGACACGGTGGCACAGTAGGTAGCGCTGTCGCCTCACAGCAAGAAGGTCACTGGTTCGAGCCTCGGCTGGGTCAGTTGGCATTTCTGTGTGGAGTTTGCATGTTCTCCCGGTGTTTGCGTGGGTTTTCTCCGGGTGCTCCGGTTTCCCCCACAGTCCAAAGATATGCGGTACAGGTAAATTAGGGAGGCTAAATTGATCATAGTGTATGTGTGTGAATGAGAATGTATGGATGTTTCCCAGAGATGGGTTGTGGCTGGAAGGGCATCCGCTGCGTAAAACAAATGCTGGATAAGTTGGCAGTTCATTCAGCTGTGGCGACCCCGGATTAATAAAGGGACTAAGCCAAAAAGAAAATGAATTAATGAATAATACCATCACTTAACAAAAATATATAATGGTGGCCTAAAATTGCACAAAACAGTACAGCAGGTATACAGTATAAGATAATGCCATAGCATCTCAATTTGATTCAGGTCTGGACTTTGACTAGGCCACTCCAAAGTCATTTTATTTTGTTTCAGCCATTCAGAAGTGGACTTGCTGGTGTGCTTTTGACCATTGTCTTGCTGCAGAACACAAGTCTGCATCAGCTTGAGGTTACAAAAAGAAGGCCGGACATCCTCCAGTACTATTCTCTACATTGTTACTTTTATGCCACACACAAAGGGACACACACCTTCCAAAAAGTTCTACTTTTACAGTATCTAGTCAATCCACAGAGTATTTCCCCAAAACTCCTGGGGATCATCAAGCTGTCTCTGTGGTACACTCAAGTGTGCCGCACGCCTGCTTTCGAGTGAGGGTTTCGGCCGTTAGATCGCCCCCTGGGGGCTGGCTGCAGTACAAGTCATAAAGCCCGCCTCCTCCATGTTAACGAACGAGACTTAAGCCCACATTAAAAAAATCATTACACTTGCAATAAAATGCCCCGAAAGATGGTTCTGGTCAATTAAGGCGCTGGTTATAATGCTGGTATAGGTGCAGATCTTAATTTTTGTAAAGAGTGTGTTTTAGCCAGTCATTTAACGCTGGGCGTGTCATCGTGATTGACAGTTCTGATTGACAGCTTCTCAAAGCACACCTTCGGAGCCTCGGGTGGAGATTGAAGTGTCATTATTCCATTTCTGTGTTACTTTACCATGATAAAATGAGTTCAGCAGTAAACTACACTGTCTGACCTACAGAATCTGATGGATCACTGTTTATTCGGCAAGGTCAGGGCTTTATCGGGCTTTATTAGTTCGCTGATACACGCCTAGCCATGACGGGGGAAATGCAGGTGATCGTTATCTAGCAGTAATTCTCTTTATGGGTTTGTAATAATAATTAGGAAGACAAAACTAATGTTAGCCGATCTCCACATTGATCTAACGTTATTTGAACTTGATTTAAAGTCTCTTACGTTTTGAGTTTCTGCATGTTATTGAGTTAATCTACTGAGTTTGCTGTTATAAAATATGAATGTTCTAGAAACATTATCTTGTATAACAAATAGAGCTGTAAATGTGATAAATTATTTCTATACATCATTTACCATTGGCTTATTTAAAAACTCCCAATAAACATTAAAATAAATGTAAATTCCTCTTTGCCAGATATAATAAAGGCATCGAATAAACCAAATGATAACGGAGGCAAAAAAATTATATACAAGCGATGTTCAGCAGCTGATAGACATCAGTTGATGTATTAATACTGCTAAGTTTAATTATTTTATATAGTGCAGGAATGGGACGTGTATATATTCTGTTAATATTTAGAAATCTTGCTGTATTTATCTTTTAAACACACAATTTTTCCCGCATGGTAAATAGCTGTCTATAGTGTGTATATTTTGGGTCCTGTTGATTAATAATAAATGTATGTGTTGATTATATGTTATTGTTCATATTTTACAAGTGTTAGTTCTACCCCTGTGAAGATAACAATACCAGCAACCCTGTTACAAGAAGAATATTTTTTGTGCTCATATTAGTCTTAATCAGGCTAGAGTGTATGAAAGATCGTTTCTTTCTGCAGTATAACATAGATTGCTTTAATTAATTTATAACCGCTTAAATCACACTGTTTTTAAATCATATATTATTACGTGTTTTTAAATGTAAGTTCTTATATTTACGTTAGCGAGTTATAGTGAAGACACCGGCAGTCAATTGAGAAGTTCAGTGGGCGTGGTTCATTTGATGTACAAGCGTTTGGTTGGAAGCTTGATTCCGCGGCTCCGCCTCTGGCTCCATCAGGCAGTCCTTCTGCGCATGCCCAGGCTCCAATTTCAGCAGTGTTTTGTGACAGTTTGTGCCCATCACGACGTGTTTTTTTCCTTCAAAGCGTTTAATGGGAAAACGGGCTGTCGCGTCGTCCATATTTTTTACAGTCATTGGGTACACTGCTGTCCCAAAGTTTTAGAAAGGGCTTTATAAACTTTTCCAGACATGGTAGATCTCAATTATATTCTTTCTCATTTGTTTATGAATTTCTTTGGATCTCGGCATGATGTCGAGCTTCTAAGGATCTTTTGGTCAGCTTCACTTTGTCAGGCAGGTTCTGTTTAAGTAATTTCTTGATTGCAAACAGGTGTGGTCGTAATTAGAACTGGGAGTGACAAGAGAAACTGAACTCAGGAGTGATAAACCAGAGTTAAGTTACGTTTTACTTAGGGGGTTAGGTAGGATGCTATTTAAAAACTGCATGATATGTTTACTTGTGTTATCTTAGACTAATATTTACATTTGTTTGATGATCTGAAACATTAAAGTGTGACAAACACACAAAAAATAAGAAATAAGTAAGGGCAAATACTTTTTTACACCACTGTACAGTCTACTATAGACTAGGCATAACCATTTTCAAGGTATACCACAGTTTGAAAAAGTCAAGGTTTTCATGCTGCCAAAATTTACTGCTATACCATTCCTAACGGATGTGTAAAACTTTTTATTTGCATTGTTGTTGTTGTTGTTTATAGGTGTAAATTGGAAAGAAATCTGTGTTTTTAAAAACAAATGAAAACAGCAGAAGTCATTAATTCACTTGAATTATTTAGACTGATACTGTATGTTTACTGTCCCAAAATACTTTAAATGTTTCTCAAAATAAAATATATTTCATTTAAAGGGGAAAATTGGTTTTGTTTTTTAGCCAGACATTTAAAAAGAATAATCACAATACCGTCATACCATGAAATCATGATATTTTTATCCAAGGTTATCGTACCGTCAGAATCTTACACCGGCCCATGCCTATAGACAGTCTAGTAATTATCTTGTTGTTTACATCTTTACATTCATTTTATGCCTTTATCAATTACTATTTATCTAATTTGCAAGTCACTATAGATGAAGGCATAAAGTGGCCAGGAATAATCGTGATTGATCAACGATGGAAAGTCCCCTCAGTTTTCTGGAATTCTGATTGAGCAATAATGATTACATTTTAAAACAAAAAAGGTTATTTTAGTTCAATAAATTACTCATATCAACATGGACAACCTACAATTCCATTGTTCTCCAAAAGTTATCTGTTTTAGAGTTCACATTACACTCACCCACTCTTGAGGTCAGTGATCCGGAGACAGTTAGATGAATCCAAACCAACCCGTCCATTTCTCACTATAGAGCAGAGTAAAGGCCGCAGCTCAGGTGAAATGCGGCTCAGTGCCAACTCTGGAGAGAGACTGTTCATCTTCCCAACAAGGCTCTGTCAATAATAACAATAATACATTTTTATTTATGTTGCTTCTTTGAGTTGCATACTGAAATATAGAAACATATACAGGCAAACACAGAAAACTAAATAAAAACAAAACACATATAAGCACATACTAAGAACAAAACAGACTTCAAATATAAGCAGATAAATACATATATAAATCTAATGTAAAGAATTAAAAACATCTGTCAGCCAAAGTACATAACTGTTGAACACATCATAAACATAAGAATTAAAGTATTCTTCTTCCTCCTTTTTTTTATTATTGTATTATATTTATTTGGCTTCCCAAAAACACAGTGTGAATCATGTACACTCAGACACAATCACATTATGACTGAGTCAATGCAAAAACGTTGTACTATGATAAATTTGGACACTGAAAAATGAGCTGGATCTTCTATTCCTGAATCAAAATGTGTATGACTGACAAATTTAACTTAGAAATGTTGAACTTCGTGAGACGTGTGTCCTCAGATCAATATTAGGTACTGAAGTCTACGTCCAAAATGGCCTGTGGGAAACATTCTCATAACAACGTCTGAGTATCTTAATCTAAGGATGTTGAAAAAACTAAATAGTGATTTTGAAAAATAATAATAATATTAGCTGGTGGCAAGTCAGGTCAAGTTATTTTCACTTGTACAGAGGTTTTCAATGTAGATTGTGTAACTGTAGAATAGAGAGTAAAAAGCCATAACATTTTTTTTAATTGTGGAAAAACTCCAGCATATCATATTTTGCAGAGCTATTGTATTATTATTTATTTTTTGATCCCTTTTTGAAAATAATGAGGTGGTAGTTTTCTGTTAAAGTTTGATTTGAACTTTGATTTCAAAACCGTTTGATTCAAACTTTTCACCAACAAATACAATTATAACCAAATTGATTTTCCAAATATTAATACTAATACTAATACTAATACTACTAATAGTAATAATAATAATAATAATAATAAATTTACACAAAATCTGTTTATTATTGAATTAATAAACAGTACATACAATATAACATGTAACGTTCCTCTATGATAATTTTTTTTTTTAAAGTAACTGATCAAAATTAAATATGTCATTTAGTTACAGAATTTTGGTTTGCAGTGTAGTTATTTCCTATGCTCAACTGTGTGTGTGTGTTCTGGCGGTATGTTTCTGGCGGTATGATAACCTTGGATAAAAATATCACGTTCTTTTTAAAATGTAAACATGTCCGGCTAAATAATTCAAATAAATCATTGACTTCTGCTGTCTCAATTAGTTTCAAAACCACAGATTTCTTTACAACACACACAAAAAAAACATTTAAAAAACCCTTACATAATACACATTGTATAATTGTAGCGGTTTTACATTGACCTTGACATTTTCAAACCACTCTAAACCTTGAAACCGGTTATTGTCCCATGCAGTGTGCATGTGCTTTATTATTTATTTCATTTTGGTTTCTTTGTCATTTACTTGAATTTTATTTATACAAGTGTTTTTTTTTTTTGTAAACTTTTTAAACCATGGACTTTTGAACTCACACAGGCACATTAATAAGTGGTAAAATATGTCATCTTTGAATAAAAACAAAAAACAAAACAAACACTTCAGTCACACTTAAAAATGCACTGAATTAGATAACTAGATACAAGCAAAAATGTAGATTATACACACAACAATGAAAGATTAAATCCCCTGAAAAATGTCCCTAAAAAATATTTCTTATCAACTTGTTCATTTGAAACACCAGTGGGTCACTGGTAGGGATTTTATAATAACAATTTCCCTTACCACATTTGCGTGATGCTACTGTACATTAACCCAAAGTTTGGACAGCACCCTGTCATCAAACAAACATAAATTATATATGCAATTCCATGCAAATGTCAACCTTGCCATGATAAAGATCAAAATTATTATTTTCACCAAATTAAAGAAACCGTTTCAACATTTTTTTGAGTAAGCAAGTATTTTACAGTACTTTAAAAGTACTCTGAAATGTCTCGGTCAATGTTTTCAAATTATTATATTTGATTTACCAAAGTCACACAAGTGGCAATTTCACATCAGTCACATCCATAACAAAGCTTTTCCCTCATAAATGCAAAAATGTTGAATGAAATAAAATCAATCATGTTTGTTCTATAATAAGCCGACTATATAGTAATATTATCCTTGTGATGATCATCATTTCTTTTGGGTTGTGCGGTTTAATTCACAGAATTTCTGCAAAGTATGTTGTATACTGTAAACTCACAGATTTTTTTTTTGTCACATCCATAACGCATGGTTATTATTCTCATTTAAAATATAACTGCAGATTGTTATTTTTCTGATACCTTAACTTCTGGTTAGTAGATTTGGAAAATATAAACAGTTGTTTCAATATAATGTTAATATTTTCTGTGTGAATATGGTTTCAGTTTTTACTACAAATGACACATCCATAAATATTAAAAACAAAGGAAAAACGAATCTTATTGATTCCACAGAATAAAATAAGTAATATTGTTCATTGAGGAAACTAAATAAAACCGTATTCGCTGTAATTTTCAACTAGGTATAACAAAGTTCTAATAAATATTGTAAATATTTTGACACTTTTTTTAAATACTACTAAGCCTGTCAAGCGGCTACAGTCAGACACACAGAATAACAATGCTATCGCTGATATGCTTAACCGTGTTTTGTGTTGTGCTTTGTGTTATTTAAGTTTGTTTTGAAGCTGCAGTTCGATGCTAACACACTGGCTAACGTGCTAATCCCGCATTATACACGCGTGTTGTTAGTGCTAATATGTTTCTTTATATGAAATAGATTCGATACAAAAAAAAGCATACAATATAATAAAAATAAACGTGTTCTCTGTACCTTTTATGTGTATTATAGAAACAATTTTGAGCATGAACCCATGCCTTACTTCCGCAGCTGCTATTGAGTCTTGTTTATGGATGTTTATAAATATGCCTGAGAATTTTCCCACTGTATTATTGAATTATCACGTAAATAATAATAAGCCCATGTGTTCAGAAGCACACGTTATTATGCTTATCAAAATGTCCTGCATGCTAGAAGTTTTGTTCGTTTTCAAAGTATAGATTGTTCTCATTTTAAAAACAGGAGTATGGGGAGACAGCTCCAATGATCTTCTGATGTGTTTCTGTGCAGACAGATATTAGACGTGGGTGTCGAGTACTGCACTGGCAGTTTAGATATCGCTATGTACAGCGGACAAATAGGTAAAGTGTTCAATATTATAACGTACAATATCATTTTTTAAAAGCTGCTAAATCACACAAATGAAATTACAGATACAATTGTACTGCGTTTCTATTTTGCTAACAGTGCAAGTATTAATAGACTTTGACCACAACCATTCAGTAGATAAAACAGCACAAACACTCGCAAAGTGTAAGTTCTGCCAAATTTGAATAGATATAAACTATTATTTGCTAACATTTATTAATATTATTTGTATATGAAGATTTTATTAGCCTAATTAAATGTATTTAATTTGCCAGTTTGGCATATTGCATTATATTACCATGACAGTATATAGACACACACACACAAACACACGCTCATCGGCCACTTTATTAGGTACACCTGTCCAACTGTCCAACATCTATGAATGCACAGCATGTTGACACTTGAGATGGATGGGCACAGCAGCAGAAGACCACACCGGGTGCCACTCCAGTCAGCTAAGAACAGAAAACTGAAGCTTCAATTTGTACAGGCTCAATTTCTGCTGCGACATTTGAATGGTAAGGTCAGAATTTGGCCTCAACAACATTAAAGCATGGATCCATCCTGCCTTGTATCAACAGTTCATTCCACAGTCACCAGAACTTAATCCAACTGAGCATCTTTGGGATGTGGTGGAACGGGAGATTCGCATCATGAATGTGCATCTGACAAATTTGCAAATGTGATGCTATTATGTCAATATGGACCAAAATCTGTGAGGAATATTTAAAGGACCTTGTTGAATCTATGCAATGAAGGATTAGGGCAGTTCTTAAGGCAAAGGTCCAACCCGGTGCTAGTAATTTGTACCTAATAAAGTGGCCAGTTATATATACATATATTTATATATTATATATATATATATAT
>CAIGQQ010002476.1:2761153-2790462 GCA_903798035.1 Danio albolineatus | reverse complement strand
ATATATTGTTCTAATATATTAATAACATATATACATATATACATACAGTATATGTATGTATATATGTATATATGTTATTAATATATTAGAACAATATATAATATATAATTATATATACACATAATGACAGTGACACCTGGAGAGGCGTGATTGGGAGGAACGGCCTCCCTGATCTGAATCCGAGTGGTGTTTTGTTATTGGACTTCTGTGCTAATCACAGTTTGTCCATAACGAACACCATGTTCAAGCATAAGGGTGTCCACCAGTGCACATGGCACCAGGACACCCTAGGGCGGAGGTCAATGATCGACTTTGTGGTTGTATCATCTGCTCTCCGACCGTATGTCTTGGACACTCGGGTAAAGAGAGGGGCAGAGCTGTCAACTGATCACCACCTGGTGATGAGTTGGATCCGCTGGCAGGGGGGAAGGCTGGACAGACCTGGTAGGCCCAAGCATATTGTGAGGGTCCTCTGGGAACGTCTGGCTGAACCTCAGGCCAGAGGGATTTTCAACTCTCACCTCCGGAAGAGCTTTGACCAGATCCCGAGGGAGGCTGGAGACATGGAGACTGAGTGGTCCATGTTCTCTGACTCCATTGTTAACGCAGCCGTGAGGAGCTGTGGCCGTAAGGTCTGTGGTGCCTGTCGGGGCGGCAATCCACGAACCCGGTGGTGGACACCGAAAGTAAGGGATGCCGTCAAGCTGAAGAAGGAGTCTTACAGGTCTTGGTTGGCTTGCAGGACTCCCGAGGCAGCAGATGGGTATCGGCAGGCCAAGCGTGCTGCAGCCCGGGCGGTTGCGGAAGCAAAAACTCGGGCCTGGGAAGAGTTCGGGGAGACCATGGAGGAAGACTATCGGTCGGCCCCAAAGAGATTCTGGCAAACCGTCCGACGCCTCAGGAGTGGAAAGCAGCTCCACATTGACACTGTTTTCAGTGGAAGTGGGGAGCTGTTGACCTCGACTGGGGATGTGGTCGGACGGTGGAAGGAATACTTTGAGGATCTCCTCAACCCCACCGACATGTCTTTCATTGAGGAAGCAGAGATTGGGGATGCAGGGGTGGACTCACCCATCACCCAAGCTGAGGTCACTGAGGTAGTTTGCAAGCTCCGCAGTGGCAAAGCAGCAGGGGTGGATGAGATTCACCCTGTGTATCTTAGGTCTCTGGATGTGGTAGGGCTGTCTTGGTTGACACGTCTCTACAATATCGCATGGCGATCGGGGACAGTGCCTCTGGACTGGGCAACTGGGGTGGTGGTTCCCATTTTTAAAAAGGGGGACCGGAGGGTGTGCTCCAACTATAGGGGGATCACACTCCTCAGCCTCCCGGGGAAAGTCTATGCCAGGGTACTGGAGAGGAGGATCCGTCCGATGGTTGAACCTAGGATTCAGGAGGAACAATGCGGTTTTCGTCCGGGCCGTGGTACACTGGACCAGCTCTATACCCTCACCAGGGTGCTCGAGGGTTCGTGGGAGTATGCCCAACCAGTCCACATGTGTTTTGTGGACTTGGAGAAGGCATTCGACCGTGTCCCTCGTGGCATTCTGTGGAGGGTGCTCTGGGAGTATGGGGTCAGAGGCGCTCTGTTAAGGGCCGTCTCGTCCCTGTATGAACAAAGTAGGAGTCTGGTTCGCATTGCCGGCAATAAGTCAGACTTGTTTCCAGTGCATGTTGGACTCCGGCAGGGCTGCCCCTTGTCACCAATTCTGTTCACTATTTTTATGGACAGAATTTCAAGGCGCAGCCTTGGGCTGAAGGGGTCCGGTTCGGGGACCACAGGATTTCATCTCTGTTATTCGCAGACGATTTTGTTCTGTTGGCTTCATCGAACATGGACCTTCAGCATGCACTGGGGCGGTTTGCTGCCGAGTGTGACGCGGCTGGGATGAGAATCAGCACCTCCAAGTCCGAGGCCATGGTGCTCCACCGGAAAAAGGTGGCCTGCCATCTCCAGGTTGGAGGAAAGTCCTTACCCCAGGTGGAGGAGTTCAAGTATCTTGGGGTTTTGTTTACGAGTGAGGGAAGGATGGAACGTGAGATTGACAGGCGGATTGGTGCAGCGGCAGCAGTAATGCGGTCGATGTACCGGTCCGTTGTGGTGAAGAGGGAGCTGAGCCGAAAGGCAAAGCTTTCGATTTACCAGTCAATCTACGTTCCTACTCTCACCTATGGTCATGAGCTCTGGGTCATGACCGAAAGAACAAGATCTCGGATACAAGCGGCCGAAATGAGTTTTCTTCGCAGGGTGGCAGGGCGCACCCTTAGGGATAGGGTGAGGAGCTCTGTCACCCGGGAGGAGCTCGGAGTAGAGCCGCTGCTCCTCCACATCGAGAGAAGTCAGCTGAGGTGGCTCGGGCATCTGTTTCGGATGCCTCCTGGACGCCTACCTAGGGAGATGTTCCAGGCATGTCCCACCGGGAGGAGGCCTCGGGGAAGACCCAGGACACGCTGGAGGGACTATGTCTCTCGGCTGGCCTGGGAATGCCTCGGGATCCCCCCGGAGGAGCTGGAGGAAGTGTCTGGGGAGAGGGAAGTCTGGGGTTCTCTCCTAAGACTGCTGCCCCCGCGACCCGGCCCCGGAAAAGCGGAAGAAAATGAATGAATGAATGAATGAATATACACATAATATATTAACAGCCTGTTTTTTGTTGTTGTTGTTGTTCATTAGATGTCATGAAAATTAACCTTTTTTTGTCAGGCAATTTGATATTTGGCTTAAAGTGTGAACTGTGAACATGTTGAGTTTCTTAAAATCGTTTGTGGAAACTATTATTTTACTATATTAAACTATTTTAATATTAAACATCTTTTTTAATTTGTTTTGTAACATTTAATTTAATTTTGTAACATTGTAGAAGGCTTATCTGTATTTGTTCTGCCTCATTTGTTGAACTGAGGTCTCATTTATAAATGCGGTGTATACACAAAACAGGTGAAAACATGCATACGCCTCTGTCCAATTTCCCACTTTCCAATACCAGTTGTTGAGGTCAATTTAAAAAAAGAATGACGGGGGAGTGTGCACTGCTGTATGTAAACTTTAAGCAAACATATTTGACTTAAGTGTTGACCTCGTTGAACCACATAATCACAGTAATCATTCATGAATCAATTAAAAATGATTTACGTTCACTTTTAGGAAGGTTTCTGTACTTTTATACAAGACCCTAGTTCATGCTTGGAAACGGCATTTAATATAATACTATAGGGTATTTCTATTAGACAAAAATACAGTGGATGAAAACCATATCTAAAAGCAAGCTCCTTATTTATTTGATCATTCAAAGGTCATGTACTGTAAGAGGGAATGTTTCTCAAAGAGCTTAGTGTCCACAGTCAACATTTGTTTTGTTTCCATTCATCACGTTCAGTACTTTCCTTGCCATAATAACCCAGTTGATCAAAACTTAAATCATATACTTAAAAGTATAAAAGAAATACAGTCATCAGTGTTGGCTTTTGAACAGAGATTGCATCAATTAGGCAATAGCTCTGATGGGAAGTGTGTGTTTGTTTTTCAACAGGCCAGGGGCGTAAATCCCGGGGGGGGACACGGGGGACATGTCCCCTCCCATCTGAGGGTTGTCCCCCCCTCCCAAAAACAAAAAGTAAAAATAAATTGCACTGTATTGTGAAAAATATATGTGTATACCTAAAATAATTGTATACGTAGAAAAGAAAAACGCATTTGGCATTTAAAATGCGTTTAGAAACTAGTTCCCCCTCCTCTTTCTCACAGTGGTTTGGTCCACTGCTTTTCCCGGTTCACCTCAGACTATGTGCAGCGCACACACACAATTCAGTGGCCTGACGCCTCGGCTCACTTCTAGATGTTCGCCAGTAAGGAGGGTACTTTATTCACTTTAAATAAAGCGATTCTCTTTAATGTTGTTGATACAGACTCATTCATAAATTATTTTCGGTAAAAATGCATTTTCCATGTGTCTGCTATATTAGCGATTGAAATTTACCCATCTAGTTAACGCGTTAGCTTGTTGCAAAGTGCACTGCAGCTAACGCGCCAAATTTGCCATGCAATGTTTTATTTGTGACGAGATGGCATAATGTTTACAACATAAACGGACACAATTAGCATATTTTGTAGCTGTGCTTTGCTAAATGAGCTCTGTACTACGTCTGAACTCACTCCACTGTATTTCTGTATCAATTTCCATTCTGTTCGTACATGACGATTAATTCAGAACAACAACTTTAACCTTTTTATTAATTCTTTGTTTTTATTGTTGTGATTATTTTTATAGTTTTATGTACTTCATGTAAAGCACTTTGAATTACCATTGTGTTTAATCTTGCCTTGCAGTGACTAGATAAAGTGACAGAGAAAAGGAAAGTGGACATAAGATCATTATTCAGTGCACTTAAACGCCAATAAATACAAAAAGTTCACATATTAAGGCAATTTGGCTTTAATAATGGGTGATTATGTAAATACTAATGTCACAATATCAATAACAGGCAAAGGAGAAGGAAAATATTGAGGCAGAGCAGCGTCAGTCAGATGTACAGTGTCAGGTAAGAGGGTGAAGGGATAATGAGAGTTTTTATTTAGATGAGCAGTTTCTTTAATGTGTTTAGTGTTGTGGCTGTTCAGTTCAGCAGATGACCATCACAGCCTCACCTATTTACAGTATGATCTGTCCATTTAACAAGTGTAATGTAAACAAGTGAGTTATTATGAGTTTAGAAAACATCTCTCCTGCATTTCTTCTGCTTCAGGAGTGTTGACTGTACACAACATAAATAATCTGAAGAAAAATCTGCTGTCATTGAACCTGAGTCTCCATGCTGCAAATATAATGATAGAGCCAAAGTTTTTAACTGTGGGCACATATCTTTAGAAGTACAATTTGACTGTATTATTTGTGTCCCCCTCAAAAAATTGCTCAAGGGAAATTTTATATTTATTGTCCCCCCCTAGTGTTAAATGAGATTTACGCCCTTGCAACAGGCTGTATTTTTTTTTTTTTTTTTGGAGGTTGGCTGACACATTTCACCCATCAAAGTGCTATGCATGGCTTTGAAGTGTAAAATCCAGTTTTCTATGTGGCTTGTGTTTGTCAAACGGAATCAGACACTTCGAGACTTGTGTCTTGTAGGGAACATCTGCGTGTTTGCGTTGAAGCCAGACAGTGCCACCTGCTGATTATTATTTATACTCATTAGTTTGCCTTCACTGGAGCCAGAACTTCACTTGCTGAGTGATTATAGTTAGTCAAGAATGTTCACACACTCTGCATGCTGTTTACTTGGATCTCTATTATTCACGTAACAGTAAACTTGAGGTATCATTTAACCATTGACGTCCATAGTAGGAAAAACAAATACTATGGAAGTCAATGGTTACAGGTTTTCAGCTTTCTTCAAATTAAATTTTTTGTGTTCAACAGGGGACAGAAGCATGCAATGGATTAAATTTAGATTTTTGGGTGAAATATTTCTTTAATAGATATATTGCTGGTAAACTAGCACCCACCCTCTTGGTTTAAGATTATTTATTTTACGCAAAACACTGTAAATAGGGTAAACATTTGTAATAAAAACAGATATCAACATTGAATCCAGTAGTACATTAAAATCTTTAAAAGAACTACAAATTAGTTTCATTTCATTGACGTGAAAGTTGAAGCATTATTATTATGAATCTTTTTTTATCACTCATAAATCAGACAAATAAAAAATTTAAACACCTTGTTTGGAGTAATTAAATGTTGTCAGGTGAATTAAGTATACAGTGCATTAAAATTAGGGCTGTGCATTTAATCGCAAAAAATTAAAAAAAAAGACTTAAGCACATGCAATTTCTAAACCGTGTAAAGCTGCAATTTTATCTATTAATTTATTAAAATTTTTATTCAGAATACATTCTTGTGCACATGATTTTAATATGTTAACCAATCAGAGCTCACTCCACACACAACGAAATTGAGCGGGAGAACCAAATAGGTGGTTTTGATTTACGTTTTTATTTATTGTTATGACTGGAATTTTTTTTTTTTATGTTGTCTGTTTTTAAGACAATTTATTACAGTTATGTTTATCAAGCAGTTAGTACTACTGTGTACAGTATGTGTTTGAACTAGAGTTGAGGTTGGTTAATCTTAATTTATTTTATGTTGTCTGTTTTAAAGACAATTTTACTACAGTTTTATTTATTAAACTTAATACTACTGTATGTCGTTTCATTGTGAAATGTTTTGTTATGCACTTCTTGTGCACTGAATACGTTTAGATTGTATGTATGTAGCTTGTTTGAAATAGCAAAAACAGTAGCCAGATCGCAAATAAAATCGCAATTGCAGTATTCGTTCAAAGAAAAAAAAAGAGAAAAAAGTAAAATGATTATTTTGTCCATATTACACAGCCCTAATTAAATTGTATTTATAAACTCCATTGTCAAAACCATTGCAATATAGACAGGAATAGGAATCCAGGAATGGAATGTATAGTGTATGTGTGCTATTGAAGTGGGGCTTACTGACTCAAAAGTCAGCCTTTTAAAATATATACAATTGCATCAGAATCAGAATTATTAAACCCCCTTTGAATTTTTTTATTTTTTTTTCCCAAATGATGTTTAACAGAGAAAGAAAATTTTCATAGTATGTCTGATAATATTTTTTCTTCTGGAGAAAGTGTTTTTTTGTTTTATTTCAGCTAGAAAAAAAGCAGCTTTTACATTTTTAAAAAACATTTTAAGGTCAAAATTATTAGCCCCTTTAAGCTATTGTTTTTCTCGATGGTCTACAGAACAAACCATTGCTATACAATAACTTGCCTAATTACTCTAACCTGCCTAGTAAACATTTAAGCCTTTTGATGTCATTTTAAGCTGTATAGAAGTGTCTTGAAAAATATCTAGTCAAATATTATTCACTGTCATCATGGCAAAGATAAAATAAATCAGTGATTAGAGATGAGTTATTGAAACTATTATGTTGAAAAAATCTTCCCTCCGTTTAACAGAAATATTGGAAAAAATAAACAGGTGCCTAATAATTCAGGGGGGCTAATAATTCTGATTGCAACTGTATTATAAGTATTGCATCTATTCAAATAGATAATGTAATAAAATAAATATATAAATGTGCATTGTTTAATGTTTTTATTTACTCTGATGGAATATAAACCTGTTTCCCAAACATTTGGATTTTAAAAAGTGCCTAAAAAAACAATGGTTTTGATTATAGTGTCTTGCTTTAAAGTATGGTTACACGATAATTATTGTACTTAATAATTGCTGAAAATTATTGAAATAATGTGGTAATTATTAAGTACAATAATTAACTTGTCATTTTTAGTTCATGGTTTATAATGTACCACAATATTCCAAGGTACTTTGAAAAATGTTATGAAATAAAAATGACCTGGTACGTTCATACCACATGTCAAAATAACCAAAGCAAACCCACGAATTGGCATTTCTTTACTTTTGTTTATTCCTTTGAACCACAGCACCGAAGCATAATTACTGTGTCATGTTCTACTTTTATAATATAAACAGCTGCTTACATCACAGCCTGTCACAGAACAGAATACCAATTGTGTTTCCTTTTTAAATGGATCGTTCACACAAATGTGAACATTGACTCACCATTTACTCACCCTCATGTGGTTATAATCCTTTATGAGTTATTTCTGTTGAACCAAAAAGAAGATAGTCAGAAAAATGTTGGAAACAATAGTCATTGGCATCCATAGTAGGAAAAAAGTACTATGGAAGTCATTAGCTGTGTCCCAAATGGCGCACTAAACACTAGGCACTTATTCCTTCAACGCTGTAGTATATTAATTTAGTGTCGTACCATATGGAACATTAATTTTCATTTACACTTTTTGTTTACTAATGGAATATTCAAACCATTTCCAGGTCAATGGCAAATGACATTTAATGGTCTCACACAAAACCACCCACCCACACACACACACACACACACACAATTGTATGCCTGTTATGAGTGCAAGTGCAGTATCCATCAGGAAGAATAATCGTTTTTGTAAGTTATTCTTTGCTTGCACGAACCAAAGAAATGCAGTGAAACAAAGAAAAAACATAGCAACTGCCTTTGAATCTTAAAATATACTGATTTTATCCACTTAATTTTCTTTGAAAATATAAAAAAAAACTTGTAAATGCATCATAAATACAAAGATCTTAAACTATGTGTGCACAGGATGAATCTGTAAATGTGTGTAAATTGATATTTATTCAGTTTTGAAATTAATTCGGTAATATTATTGACTAATATGAACATTTTCATATGATTTTATTACAGTATACAGTTTGTAAAGTAATGGTCTCTGTCTTTCAGTATTAAATGACATGCTTTGTTTACCAAATAAGGGGATCTTATTGGATTTGCATTGTAAACATTAAATAACAGTTAAAAATGTGTTATTTTTTATTTAATATGTTAAGTGTTTAGTTATGATACTCCAAAAAAAATATTCCACATAAATCTGCAGATTTTTTACAAACTCTTCACAGAAATAGCACAACATGTCCTTAGATTTTGTCTGGCCCTAGTCATGCCTAATCTGCTTCTAAATCATCACTATATGGCACAGGTGATTGGTTGTTGTCGCCTCAGCAGCCAATGAGCTTGCTCCTCAACATTCAAAATACTTCAGTGGTGTTTTGCATGTTTGGATGCATTATGTGCGGCACTTTGGTACCTCTTGTGGTACCCGAGCCCCACCAGTGTTTAGATCTGCTATGAAGGTTACATGCATATAGGCTGATTCTGAAAACATTGCCCTATATTCATTTCTGGAGATCGCAAATTATGTTGCCATAAGTGCTTATGAGAGACGCAGAGAGGAGTTGACCGTGACAACGGGGTATGAGTCCGGTGAAGAACGGTTCCAGAAAGCAGGTAAGACAAAAAAAAAGCCAAAAAAATAAAACAAACAAGTAAATAACAAGGTGAGAATGTTGTAAAAATCAAGGGGCTTTTTTATGGATTACTTTTTAAACTGCAGTTGGATTAGGGAAGTCGGTGGGTGGGTCAGTCAGTACTTTTTAAAACAATATCGGTTGGGTTTAGGGAAGGGGGGGGGTGGGGGTTATTGTTTGATTGTTCAGTCAGTCAGTCGACAGCAGCCTCTGGTGGATTTACACGAGAAGAACAGACGCAAATGGCACTCAAAACGCATACACAGTGGCTTCTGGTGGATTTGTGAAAACAAAAACTGCAGAAAAACGTACCTCCTGGAACAGATTTGTGCTCTCCAGAAATGTATACAGGGCTACGTTTTCAGAATGAGCCTGGGTTGGTTACATGTATATTATGTGTCCAGAAGCAGTGTGCTATATTCTCAGACTGCATGTGTGTGAATATACTGGCAGTGGCAAGTCTCGGTATACTTGCTCTGCCATAATAATCAAAGCAGCAGTAGCATAGCAGATCTGTTCCACCAAGACCAAACACAAACATTGCCATATACATTAGAGATGCGCGGTTGGCGGTTACAGCCACGGACTCCACGGATAAACTGTGGATCGGGCGGATGACGTGAGGAAAAATTATATTTTAATTTAATTCAGGCGGGTGGCGGGTGGTTGTACCAAAAAATTGTACAGTACAGTGTGTTTAATTTTGGCTATTTATTTATTTTTGTCCCTGTGCGCCGATCGGAGACGGAGTTCACTGCTGATATTCTGAGAGCTTTATATAGGGTGCCTCTCATTTCTTATTTGTGCATCCTCGTTTCCTTTCCTTGCTTTCTTTCTTCAGGTCTTAGCTCCACCCCTCCGGGATGCGAGGGAAGGACGCAAGGAAAAGACTCGAGGACCGAGGAATCAAATCAAGTGAAAAGACACGTTCTCGTATCGTTTAGCGTCACTTCAAAGCGTCGTCAATTAATGCTGGATTTGGCTTGCACATTTGGATCAACTACATGTCTACATTAAAGTCATTCTCTATTCTCTAATAATCAATAAAGAAACACTCATTTAATAATAAAAAGGAATAAGCCATTCAAATAAAGAGCCCAATCAGCAGATGGCGGGCGGGTGCGGTTTTAAAAATTGGTCAGAAATGTTGGTGCGGATGGATGGCGGACGGATGATGAGTTTTATGATGCAGTTGCGCATGAAATAATAGCCCATCCGCGCATCTCTAATATACATATTTATTACCATACTAAATCTCTCAGCGTTATCGTGATTGAATTATATTAAAATATGTAACTTAACTGTTACCATCCTATAATATTTGGCCCATAGCTTCTCCCCTTTCCGTAACAATCAAATCTGAGACTGTTGGGTGCATGAAGCATTAAACATTCCACAAATCATTTTATCATTTGAATAAGTGCATCATTTGAAGAATTTTCTGTGTGAATGCACCATTTGTATGATAAAAAGGAGTAGAATAGTGCAGAATATGCTACTTATTGCATAGCTAATGGCTTCCCGTTCCCAGCATTCTTCTAATCTTTTGTGTTCACCCGAAAGAAACTGAAATGGGTTTGTAACAAGTTTTGGGGCAGGACTTTTCTTTTTACTGTCCCTTTAAGTCACAGCATTTGTATCAGAATGTGGTTTGTGGGAGAATGACTGTTGCTCATAAAACAATAGAGGGACTGTAAGCAAGGAGGCCAGGTGATGCCGGTCTGTCTGTCACCTGCAACACAGACAGTGACTCATTCAGACACCCTTGTGAACTCCTTTGTTTGTAATAGTTGAATCTATGCAAAAAACAAAACAAAACAAAAAACACACACACATTTTAAGTTATTGCCCCTGTCATATGAAGTTGTTGTCTGTTTTGCTGAGCCAGCATTGTTTGTATTGAATTTGTTGTGGATATCATTTTTACATTTTTCAAAAATTGTATATATTTATAAATTAGGTTTAATAAACTTCCAAAGATTGAGCCCATTAAAATTTATCGTTTACTAAATGTATTGCCCATTTTTAATTATTTATCAGTAATCAATCAAATTTCGCATAGATTAAAATTGAATCAGTTTTATAAACGCATTAATAAAAATGATGAAAAACTCAATCTTTATTTTCAAGGACAAAGCAAAGTGAGGAACAACTTTTCATTCTTGTTTCATTCTTTTCAATCTAATTATCCTTACTTGTAATGTATTTAATTAAATAAATTGATACATTTTGCCAAACTATTATATTTTTCGACTTAAGAATGCTACATTTATCAAGTTGATGAACTGAAACAATGAGCTAAAATTGATAATATTATGAAATACTGTGTCATTACTGTGAAATGTTCATGTTTTGTTACATGTACAACTACCGGTCAAAAGTTTGGGTCAGTAGGATTTTGTGAAATGTTATTGCACTATAAAATAACTGTTCTGAATAAAAAACAGGTTCTGCTGTAGGCACCAACAAGACAACAGATAACAGACATAAACATTAAAAATCTGATCCTAAAATACTTCCTAATATAAATACGGTTCATTCATTCATTCATTCATTTTTTTGTCGGCTTAGTCCCTTTATTAATCCGAGGTCGCCACAGCGGAATCAACCGCCAACTTATCCAGCATATTTTTACGCAGGGGATGCCCTTCCAGCCGCAACCCATCCCTGGGAAACATCCACACACACACATTCACACTCATACACTATACGGACAATTTAGCTTACCCAATTCACCTGTACCGCATGTCTTTGGACTGTGGGGGAAACCGGAGCACCCGGAGGAAACCCACGCAACCACGGGGAGAACATGCAAACTCCACACAGAAATGCCAACTGACCCAGCCGGGGCTCGAACCAGCAACCTTCTTGCTGTGAGGCGAACGTGCTAACCACTAAGACACCGTGGCGCCCATAAATACGGTTCCATAAAATAAAAAAAAAATCATTTGAAAATAATAATAATAATAAAAATTAAAAAAAAACAATGTGCCCACACTGCCCTCTGTTATGGCATCCAATGCAGTTATCTTTGACCGTCCTACCCTACTTGCTCATTGATGAAAAGGAACAAAACAATGTTTATATCTATTATACTTGCACAACAGGAACCTGTGTCTTCTGCCAGAATTCATCAGCTCAAACTCCATAGACAGCACACGCGAAGAGTCAGATAAAATCTTGATGGCTTGTTGAATTGTCCACAACTCAAAGATATCTTTTAGCGAATCAAGTGTCTCAATTCCCATAATTTTCCCTGCCACTCTCATCAGGTTATTTACTTGGGCTCTCATGTTTACTGTCAGATTTTCAGCTTCATAATTCCAGTCTTCAGAGTCACATGATCCTTCAGAAATAATAATTCTAATTATAATAACTATTATTAACATTATTATTATTATTATTAATAGTAGTAGTAGTAGTATTTTTTAAATTAGTAATGGTAATAGTAATTAAAGCAATAATGACTGGAGTAATCATATCATTTAAAACTATACAATAAGAAAGCAGTTATTTAAAATTTTACATTTATTTAAATTTACATTTAATAAATGCTGCCTTGATTAACAGAATAAATTTCTTTATAAAAAAAAAGCATGAAAAAATAAGCTGACCCCAATCTTTCAACCGGTCTATGTTTCATTTTCTTACAGTAAGTATTAAATGGTTTTTAATTAAGCTATTTTGACTAAATATTGAGATCCGTACACTGTAAAAAATAAGACAAAAAGTTATAAAAAATGTTTTTTATGTTATGTTTAACTAATATAAATAGGTAAATCGGGTTTGAACTAAGTTTTTAGGTATACAAAGTTTAACCTCTTAAGGCCTATAAGGTACGTGCATTTTTATTTTGCTTTGCTATTTGGACTATTCTAATTAGAATAAAACCAATCATCTTTTGATGTGATGTACTTTAGAGAAAAAGTATGTCCATATATGTGGACTTGTGGTCCGAATTTACATAAAACACTTTTTCCTGACTTTTTTCAAATGCTTATTTAACATTTTTTTTTAACTTGATTTGACTATCAGAGAGTAAAAACAAACCTTTTTCCCATTTTGGACAGTTAAAAATAGTGTCTGGGACATTTTATATGCTGCAAAACAGTTGCAGGATGACACTGTATGTCTTTACAAAATGTAAAACATTCAAAGTATTTTAAGTAGCCACTAAAGAGCTAAAATGTGCTGTCCACGTATGTGCCCTGGGAGCTTAAATTAATATAATTAGTCAGTTTGACTGATGTAAATTGAGTTGACTATAAAAGTTCCTTTGATTTAACTAAAACAAATCTAGGCAGCAAGAATTTTAGTGTAGTGTAGGGATTTCAAGTAGTATTGAGTCATGTAATTTATTTAAAAATATATTTTTTGCTGCTTGTTTAAACTACTTATTTACAATTAGCCTGAACAACATAATTCTTGAGTTTTTTTTGGTGGGACAGATTAATTGTTTTATGTTCAGTCAACTTAAAATTCTAAAAAAATATATTAAGTTAACAATTGATTTGCATTAAGAAAACAAGAAGGGATTGTGTGGAAAGCAGCATTCGTTATCATATTCATTTACTTTCCAAACAAAGTAATTAGAAAGTGATACAGTATGAAAACAATTATTAGTAACTAAGTACTGTTTTGAAGTTACATTTATTTCATCATTTTATAAAAGCTAAAATATCTTCACCTACTATTTATTTTACTCAGATCTCAGTATGATCTTTGCTGATGTGCATTTGCTTCTGGTAATCTCCTCTCTCTTATCCACAGCACACAAACAACACACATGTGAAAAACAACTTTATCGGCTCATTTTGCCATTGTATAAACATGGGCTCCCGGAGACTTGGATTGTGTCCAGACTGTAACTAGATGTCTGGGATTGGAGTTTTTTTTTCTTCTTCTTCTTTTGTTCAATAGCATGAGTAATAGCTGCTAGTTCTGCTCGGGTGAAAGGCTGATGGGCCCCGCTCTGAAATGTCACGCACTAAGGCAGCACAGCAATTAGCTTTTTAGGCAGTTCAGGGCACCTGCCTTAGATTTACAAGGGTTCAAGATGTCATGTCGCATTATTTTCACTTACAGCTCACAAGCATAGCATGTTTCCAGTAAATGCTCCTTTCATTTAAACAGTATGGAGTTCGAGAACTGACTGGATGCTCCATCTGTTGTTTCTCAAAAATTCAAACATGCAATACAATGGTAGGATACCAACACTGTGAAAAATTATAATAAAATATACTGTAAAAAAAAGAACAGCTGTGGTTGCTGTCTTACCGGCCACTTTATTAGGTACACCCACCCAACTGCTCGTTAATGCAAATTTCTACTCAGCTAATCACATGACAGCAACTTAATGCATATAGTTATGTCATGGTCAAGACGATCTACTGCAGTTCAAACCGAGCTTCAGAATGGCGATGAGAGGTGATTTAAGTGACTTTGAACGCAGCATGATTCTTGGCTGTTCTGAGTATTTCAGAAACTGCTGATCTACTGGGATTTTCACGCACAACCATCTCTAGGGTTTAAAGAATGGTCCGAAAAAGGAGATAATATCCAGTGAGTGGCAGTTTTGTGGGCGCAAATGCCTTGTTGATGCCAGAGATCGAGAAACAGGAACTCAAATATCCACTCGTTACAATCGAGGTCTGCAGAAGAGCATTCCTGAACACACAAGACGTCCAACCTTGAGGCAGATAGGCTACAGCAGCAGAAGACCACACCGGGTGCCGCTCCTGTTAGCTAAGAACAGGAAACTGAGGCTACAATTCACAGGCTCACCAAAACTGGACAAAAGAAGATTGGGAAAATGTTATCTGATCTGATGAGTCTCAATTTCTGCTGCGACATTCAGATGGTAGGGTCAGAATTTGGTGTCAACAGCATGAAAGCATGGATCCATCCTGCCTTGTATCAACGGTTCAGGCTGGTGGTGTTGATGTAATGGTGTGGGGGATATTTTCTTGGCACACACTGGATCTGTAATTACCAATTGAGCATCGTGCCAACGCCACATCCTACCAGAGTATTGTTGCTGACCATGTCCATCCCTTCATGACCACACCATTTTCTGATGGCTACTTCCAGCAGGATAACGCACCATGTCACAAAGCGTAAATCATCTTAGACTGGTTCCTTGAACATGAATTCGCTGTACTCAAATGGTTTGCACAGTCACCAGAACTCAATACAAAAGAGCACCTTTGGGATGTAGTGTAACGGGTGATTCACATCAAAAATGTGCAGCCGACAAATCTGCAGCAACTGCGTGATGCTACTGTATCATGTCAATATGAACCAAAATCTCTGAGGAATATTTCCAGTACCTTCTTGAATCTATGACACAAGGGATTAAGTTCTGAAGGCAAAAGGGGCTCCAACCCGGTGCTGGTAAGATAAAGCGGCAAGAGAGAGTATAAACTATAGAAGAAATTTCTAAATTGTACTGTAAACTACCGTGTTTCATGTTTTATATTTCAACACCTGGGTCCCGAGGGTCATGGAATTTTATAAGGTGTATTCCAGGCATTGAAGTATTTTTTTTTATCAAGTCACAGACATATAAGGGACGTTTGTTTGTCGCTTTAAATCTTAGTTTCCATTATCTCAAAATGTACTTTTTCTTTACAGTATCATGTTCTTTATGACACACATTTCGCCTATTGTTATGTTTAGGCTTATGGTTCCGTCAGCTGGAAAACACCAGGCTGTACCAGTTAAATGGACAGTTCACCCAAAACTGACATTTCTGTCATCATTAACCTAAGCTTCCCTTGTCAAAAACCCAAAACACAAACTGTTCATTTGAAAAATCTTGGAAACTGGTAACTATTGACTTACTGAGTATTTGTTTTTCCTACTGTCGAAGTCAGTGGCTTTACAGGTTTCTAAAGTTGAAACAGCCTTAGTTTGAATAAATGGTGAGTAAATGTTCATCAAGACAAATACGCCAGGAAAATTTCAAGAGCTTTTGGCTACAAAATGAACACTTCAAAGACTTCAACGAGTGTTTTTGATTATTTTTTCTTTGCTAAAAAAATCCATTGTTGCTATTGTAATTCATAATAAATTAATGGAAAATTATATTTAAGCTTGAAGGTATTTAATATTATGCAAAGCAAAACAACAGCTTGTTTCTCTGTTCATCTTAGATCATGGAAAGTCAGCTTATTAGTCAGTGATAGTCAGGGAAAAGTTAGGATATTTGACATTTGGCTAAGAGCAGAATCCCTGACATCATTATGGTTACACACATGACACTGAAGTAATGCAATAAACATTATTTATCAATATTAGATGTACTGTAACTCTGTTGGGAAAATTACTAAATAGAGCATTAGAAATGTTACACATGCACACATACAAAATAAAAAACATGCTGGGATTTCTGGGAAAGTCAAATTATAGTTAATTACTGTATATATTATTAGTAATCTTACTGTTTTATGGATTTTTACTGTAGCATTTTTACAGTTTATTACTGTTAAAATCATGCCCATTTTTACAGCGAACAATGCAATATTAACAGTTTGCTTTACAAAAGTTGCATGGACAAATATAAAATAAAAATATGCTTAGAGTTTTTGTAAATTGTATCAGTTCTTTCGGTAACACTTTATTTCAATGGTCCATTGGAGTATTAGTAGACTGTCAACTCAATATCTGTTGATACAGACATTCAACAGACATTTAACTGACTATAAGAAACTTTGTAAGTGCATGTCAACTTAGACTAGCCCTACCCCTAACCCCAACCTAACAGTCTACTTATAACCTAATGAGAATTAGTTGCAATGTAACTTAAATTTAGAAAACGGACCATCAAAATAAAGTGTGACTGTTCTTTTTTTATTTTAATGACCTTTAAAGGGTAGTTATATAAAATATTTACTCATCTTCATGAGTTTCTAAATCTCTATGACTGTTTTTTCTTCATATCTTCATGTAAAGTTCCTACGTTCCTTTTTTTCCCCTGCAAATGATCATTTTTTTCCTATTTGTTTCTATCAGTCAGGCACCTCGATTCCCCAAGGCTGGAGAGACGATACATGGACACAGGTTCTTTATTGGCTTTGGTGGAAAAGGGGCCAATCAATGTGTCCAAGCTGCACGAATGGGGGCCAAAACTGCCATGGTGTGCAAGGTACTCTAAGCATCCTGAACTAAATCCTCTGAAGTACACAGACACACAAAGATAACCGGAGCTTGATAACCAGCAATTCATGTTTTGCAGCATTTAACCGCACAAGAGAACCTAACCTCGTAATAAAGCTCTTCATTTTGTCAGCACCAAGACCTCAATCAATACTAAAGCGAATGCAGTGTGTAAAAATAGACATTTATGCTTTCAGAAACATTCAAAGAGAGATCACACTTCAAAGACAGAGGGCCAGGTAGTGAAGGGTCTCTGCTGCTGGGGCTTAGGACCCCATCCTTGGCATGTCTTTACCAGTGTGGGATAAAAGAAGACCCAGTTGGGAAAAAAGGAACCCTTTGGCCCTCTAGCTCAACACCGAGCGTCTCATAAAGAGAAAGAATGAGAGATGAGGGGAGAATAAAGTTGTATTCGTTGAGTGGAGGCGTTTGTTTGGGGATGCTATATCTGGAAGGCTTGGCCTGATATAGCAATGGAGAACTTTGACAGGCCAGCAAGTTGCTCTGAATAAAAAATCGTCTCAAGTTCTGCTTTTCATCTTTGGTTGCTTTTTCTCTTCAGGTTGGCAGAGATGTTTTTGGGAATGACTACATTCAAAACTTCAAAAATAATGGTGTATCGACTGGTAATGGCCAAACGGTGCTTTCACACTGTTTTACTTCTAAAGCTTTGTTCTGACAAAGATCAGAAATGTCCGTCTGTCTGTCTGTCTATCTGTCTATCTACAGAAGGTATAGAAAGTATTCAGACCCCCTTAAATTTGCACTCTTTGTTATATTGCAGCCATTTCCTTAAATCATTTAAGTTCATTTTTGTCCCTCGTTAATGTCCACACAGCTCCCATATTGGCAGAAAAAAACACAATTATTGACATTTTTGCTAATTTCTGCAAAAATAAAAAGTTAAAAAGAAAAACTGAAATATCACATAGTCCTAAGACCATTTGCTGTGAAATATTTATTATTGTTTTTATCTCAGGTGCTGTCCTTTTTCTTCTGATCATCCTTGTGATAGTTCTACTCCTTAATTTGAGTCCACTGGTTGGACTTTATAAGGAAAGCCACACACCTGTCTATATAAGACCTTATAGCTCACAATGCATGTCAGAGCAAATGAGAATCATGAGGTCAAAGGAACTGCCTGAAAAGCTCAGAGACAGAATTGTGGCAAGGCACAGATCTGGCCAAGGTTACAAAAAAATTCTGCTGCACTTAAGGCTCTTAAGAGCACAGTGGCCTCCATAATCTATAATGAAAGACACTTGAGACAACCAGAATTCTTCCTAGAGCTGGACGTCTGGACAAACTGACAAAAAGAGCCTTAGTGGGAGAAGTAAAGAAGAACCCAAATATCACTATGGCTGAATTCCAGAGATACAGTCAGAAGATGGGAGAAAGTTGTAAAAAGTCAACCATCACTGCAGCTCTCCACCAGTCTGGGCTTTATTGCAGAGTGGCCCAATGCTTGAAAGCCCACATGGAGTTTGTTAAAAAACACTTAAAGTACTTCAAGATGGTGAGAAATAAAATTCTCTGGTCTGATGAGGCCAAGATAGAACTTTTAGTCCTAATTCTAAGCAGTATGTGTGGAGAAAACCAGGCACTGCTTGTGACCTGTCCAATACAGTCCCAACAATGAAGCATGGTGGTTGTAGCATCATGCTTTGGGGTGTTTTTCAGGGACAGGACGACTGGTTGCAATCAATGGAAATATGAATGCGACCAAGTACAGGGATATCCTGGACGAAATCCTTCTCCAGATTGCACAGGACCTCAGACTGAGCCGAAGGTTTACCTTCCAACAAGACAACGAACTTAAGCACATAGTTAAAATAATGAAGGAGTGGCTTTACCACAAATTCGTTACTGTTCTTGAATGGCCCAGCCAGAGACCTGACTTAAACCCAATTAAACGTCTCTAGAGAGACTTAAAAATGGCTGCCTACCAATGTTTACCATCCAACCTGACAGAACATAGAGGATCTTTAAGGAGGAATGGCAGAAAATCTCCATATCTAGATGTGAAAAACGTATTACATCTTTCCCAAAAAGGCTGCATTAGATCAAAAGGAGGCGTCTACTAAATGAGGTAAGAGCAAAGGGTCTAAATACTTAGGACCATGTGATATTTCAGTATTTCTTTTTTAATAAATCAGCAAAAATGGCAACAATTCTGTGTTTTTCTGTCGATATAGGGTGCTGTGTGTACATTAATGAGGAAAAAAAATAGCTTAAATGATTTTAGCAAAGTAGGCATTTCTGTGTGGAGTTTGCATGTTCTCCTTGTGGTCGCGTGGGTTTCCTCCGGGTGCTCCGGTTTCCCCAAGTCCAAAGACATGCAATATAGGTGATTTGAGTAAGCTAAATTGTCCATAGTGTATGCGTGTGAATGAGTGAAAGATGTTTCCCAGTGATAGGTTGCAGCTGGAAGGGCATCCGCTGCGTAAAACATATGCTGAATAAGTTGGCGGTTCATTCTGCTGTGGCGACCCCAGATTAATAAAGGGACCAAGCCGAAAAGAAAATGAATGAAGGAATGAATGGTTTTAGCAAATGACTGCAATATAACAAAGTTAAAATTTGAAGGGGGTCTGAATACTTTCTATACCCACTGTATCTATCGACCTATATAGATAATGAATAGAGTTGTGGCAAATAATTGTTAGAAAATAAATTTTTCATCGATTTTGAGATTTTCAAAATGCATCGCTATTTTGAATTGATTCTGAGCTTAGTTTTTAACAGCAGGTGAAGCTCTAGGCTTTATAAAGGGCTATACTTTGCTTGCATCTAATTGCTTACAAATACTACTTGAAGTTAAAAATATCATTATTAAACTTAGGAAAGGTTTAAGCAAATCACATAAGTGTTCACAGTGTATTTCTAAGCTAATTTACATGATTCAGACAAACCACAAGCAATCTTCTTTGTAAGCATTTCAGTGTACGGTTAAAAATTAGAGCCAATTGCTGTTAAAAACAGCTCAGAATATATAAACTCACTGCATTATGAAAACTGAAATCACACATGATTTCTTTTTGTCACAGCTTTATTAATAAAAATGAACAATTTCAATTAAGTAATTATGAGTGACTGATCATTTGGCAGGCTACATTTTGAAAATAGCTTCATAAGTCAGCATATACTGTACACTGCCTCTGTTACAATTTTTTAAAAAATGTTAAAGATTTTAAATCAACATTCATATATCTTCAGTTCAGTTTTGTACACAGCAATTTAACCACTTCCCTCTCTTTTAGCCTATGTAGAGCAGACTGAAAAGGCCGCGACTGGAGCCGCCTCTATCATTGTAAATGACACAGGTAAAATGAAATTGGTCTGAGTACCGAGCCCCGCTGCATCTATGAGTTTTAAAAGCCCCTAAAATAACATAAACAGCACTAAGTACTCTTCTGAATGAGGCGTAGATGAGTGAGAAGCTCTTTAACTGTGTCCACCTTGCCTACGCAGGGTAATTTTAGACCCAGTTTAATGTAGCAATACGTGGACTTAAAGAAAGGTGACATAACCAGCCTGCCTCTGAATGCAAGGCCTGCTGTATAGTAAATGTCATGGTATAAGTGCTGAGCCTCGTGGAAGTCCAAAAGCACCACAGTGAGAACTCTGGAAAGAGCTCTTGTTGGTTTTATGATCACCATAACATCCTTCTGGAACCTGTGTGAATATCATAGCGATGTGCCTTACAACAATTATATTGCAAGCTAACAAAGATCATGTAATGTGGAAAAATTACTGCTTAATGTACTGTATAATGTGTCTAATATGATTATTTCTGAAGACATTCTTTTATTTAATTTTAAAGATTAAAGATTCATAATTTTTGACTGTCTGATTTTGAGAAAGAGATGTGTGTCTCTTATAATTAAAACTTAAAGGGCACCTATTTTATCTCCTGTACAAGATATACAGTAATATAAGCATTTGGTGTCTCCAGACAATATCTGTAGAGTTTAGCTCAAAATACCCCTCAGATTATTTATTATATAATGTAGAATCTGGCCATTTTGGTGTCTGAGTACAGTGTTGCTGTTTTTGTAGGCTGTGTCGAGTTATTACGGGTTTCACACATCAGTATCTACTTCTAACTCTAAAGAGCTTCAGCCAATAACAGGGGACACGGGGAACAACTCCAAAGCTGTTTTAGCATTTGTATTCTTTGAATTCTGTCAGAGGGGCGCTAAGGTGGCGTAGTGGGTAGCACGATCGCCTCACAGCAAGAAGGTCGCTGGTTCGAGCCTCGGCTGGGTCAGTTGGCATTTCTGTGTGGAGTTTGCATGTTCTCCCAGTGTTCGTGTGGGTTTCCTCCCGGTGCTTCGGTTTCCCCCACAAGTCCAAAGACATGTGGTATAGGTAAATTGGGTTGGGCATCCACTGCCTAAAACATATGCTGGATAAGTTGGCGGTTCATTCCGCTGTGGCGACCCCAGATTAATAAAGGGACTAAGCCAAAAAGAAAATGAATGAATGAATGAATAAATGACAAGCACTAATACACTAATACGGTGGTAACAGTAGTAGTGATAGTAGTAATATCAGTAGCGATAGCAATAGCGATATGTTGATAACTTTAGAAAAGGAACAAAATAAATAAAATATACATTATTTTCAATACCGACTTAAACAAAACACAATATAATATAAACAATATAAAGACATTTTGTTTACAAACTTTGTCTCAGTGTTCATTAATTTACATATTCAAGTACTTTTGCTCAGTATTAAGGCAAGCATTTCCACTTTACATTGAACTATTTTAACAAATGAACAGTATAATTAATTAAATAATAATATCCCAATGCTCACACATTAAACAATAAAAATAATTAACCACAGTGCAACAAAATAGCAGTTGTTTTCTGTATTGCACATAATTATGAATAAGGCGATGCATATGATAGTCCTTTATAATTAGAAAAACTCATTTCTCATACCATCAGTGTCCCTGAGATGACCAAGTGCTGATGTGTTTCACTTGTTGCAGCGTTAAACTTTATGCATGCAATCACGAGTGTTTATTAATGCAGCGATCGTGTTCTCCAACTTTAACTGCGCTGGTCTGCATGCATGCATTGCTTCCGCCGAATACTTTCGGTTTCATTAGTTTCGCCTAATTCCATCAAGCATTGATTTATATGAAATGCAAATCTTCAGTTTGACTTTACAGCCTGTGGCTTTAAATGCAAAAGAGCTGCTTCTCCCCGCTAGAGATGCGTGGATTCATTCGCAACCGCATCACAAAACTCATCATCTGTCCGCCATCCATCCGCACCAACATTTTTGACCAATTTTTAAAACCACACCCGCCCGCCATCCGCTGATTGGGCTCTTTATTTGAATGGCTTATTCCTTTTTATTATTAAATGAATGTTTCTTTATTGATTATTAGTGAATAGAGAATGACTTTAATGTAGACATGTGGTTAATCCAAACGTGCAAGCCAAATCCAGCATTATTGACGATGCTTTGAAGTGACGCTAAACAATACAATGACGTGTCTTTTCGCTTGATTTGATTCCTCGGTCCTCGAGTCTTTTCCTTGCGTCCTTCCCTCGCATCCCAGAGGGGTGGAGCTAAGACACGAGAAAGAAAGCAAAGAAAGGAAACGAGGATGCACAAATAAGAAATGAGAAGCACTCTATAAAGCTCTCAGAATATCAGCAGTTAACTCCGTCTCCGATCGGCGCACAGGGACAAAAATAAATAAATCGCCTAAATTAAACGCACTGTACTGTACAATGTTTTGGTACAACCGCCTGCCACCTGCCCGAATATAATAAAAATATTATTTTGCATCACGTCATCCGCCCGATCCGCGGAGTCCGTGGCTGTAACCTCCATCCGCGCATCGCTACTCCCCACCCACCGCTCCGACGTCCGTGTCTGCTTCTCATGCGTTACGTCAGATAAACAGCAGTCAGTGATTGAGACAGACACATATGAAGCTGTAATAAAGCGCGTTAGTCAAACATACCAAGTAAGTTAATTTCATGTATTTGTCGTGGAGTCTATTCAAGCCTTTCTGAAATGATGAGTCTCACACAAATTTTACTTAGAGATGTTATGGTCTTTATTACAAACTCTGTTTTAAAAGCATTTTAAACTTTTAAAAATCTAATTATTGCGGTGCAGATGATCACAGAGAGTTGTAACATGTTTTAATCCCAGTTTCTTAACAAAAAATGTTCTGTGGACATGTGTATACGTGTTATTATGAAGACATGGCACCTGTCAATCAGTTCGGTGGGCAGGAAAACCGCACTCTTATGTCACGTTGTGCTGGGCCTCAAAATCCCTCCTATTTTAACAACAGGCGATTTAAAAAAAGAGACTTGTTGTGTTTCTATCACTCCAATATGACTGTGCACACACTATACCTACACACAGTTCTGTCCAAACAGCTTACACAAGTTGATTTTTATCATAGGTGCCCTTTAAGCGGCATCAAAACTTCAAAAAAGAAAATAAACTTAGTGGCATCTGATATTGTTTTCACAGTCAAAAATTTTAAACATTGCATTAATTCATTGTTTTATTATTGAGCGAGCTTTGTAAAAGGTGACATTGGATTACATTTTCACTACATATATTACATATATATGCTGAGCTGTGTTTGTCAGTGTGGGGTTGTTGGTTTGCATAGTAACCAGCTCAGAAACTGCAGCTGAGCATTTGTTAAATACACCAGGTTCGCTTTTTGGATGGATGTTTGTTTGACTATATTTTTCATTGGAAATGGTGGGCTACATTGTCAAGCAGTGATAATAGTAATAATAATAATAATAATAATAATAATAATAATAATAATAATAATGATAATATTTTTTACTTATATAGCGCCTTTCCAGAGCTCAAGGGCACTTTATAATCAATGTAACAAAAAGAGATAGAACAAGCAGACTTTAAAGAAACAGTAAACAAGTAGAGACTACGTTAGGGTCGCAAACATACAGGGAATCAAAAATAAAAAACTAGAAATACAAAACAAGACCTAAGAGACAAATATGTAGATTACAGGTGGGTCAAACAAAGGAGGTCAAGGGAGGCGATACATTTTACTGGATGGAGGTGATACATTTTACTCGATGATTATATACATGGAAAATGACCTGGCACATTTTGTTAATAAAATGTAGAAATTGCTTCAAATAGTCATGCCAGTCATACAGACATAACTCAGCAGAAGCTCAAGGCTCATTAGCTTATAAAGAGATATGAAGCAAAAGAGCTCACTGTGGATTGGGGTGTTTTTGACTGGGTAAATAGGGTATTGACACTATCACTAAAAAAATGTATTCAAAGTGAGTTATACACTTTTCATTGAGACCTTAAATGATAATATCAACTGTAAAATGAGCATCCAATGTCACATTTAAAAAGTTTTTCTCTTTGTTTAAAATATTGACACATTAATCCTATATTAAATGTGTCTTAATCGTTGTACTATATATTCCTATTACATGACATCTTATTTATTTTGTATATGAATGCAGGAAATGTGGATTTGGAATTAAATCTCAGTCTATTTTATGTCTCATTAAAAGTTTATATGCATTTTGTGGTAACTCAAGTGTATTATTTTGACAGGGGAAAATGCCATAGTGATTGTTGCTGGTGCTAATTTGCTCCTGGGGCAAGAAGAACTACAACGGGCACAGTCTGCAATAATAAATGCCAAGGTGCTTGTTTGCCAGCTTGAAATCAGCCCAGATGCATCGCTACAGGCCCTAAAAATGGCCAGAGAGAACCATGGTCAGTCACTCACCTTTTCTTCATTTGCACTTTCTCCAACAACGTTTTAGTTCAGCCAAGACATATAATGTATTAGTGCTTTACAAAATGCACATTATTCTCAAAGCAGCTTTAGAATATAAAAAAAAATTTAATGTGTATATTAATATTTTTATCAGTGTTGTGTGTAATTATTTACAATGTAATTAGTTACTGTAATTTTATTGCGTTCTTAAACTGCTGATTGGCCATTGTGTTCATGTGCTCAACAGGAATGACTATGATTGGCCATGAAGGTCATTAGTTCACTAAACTTAACCGCTGTTTACTGAGTGTAAACACAGATACAGGGACACTGGGGCGTTTTAAAGGGGTTGTCCACTGTGTATTTTTAAGGCTTGGTTGTGTTTATAAGATGCAAAGCAATGTGTGCTCATGCTTCATTTATAGAAAATTAGGTTATTTTTTCATATAGGTTACTTTAATTATATACAGCTACGCTTCTAACATGAAAGCGACTGTCACATTTCCTAGTTTTTCTGAAAGGCCTGCCCTCAAGAGGCTCTGATTGCTCAGCTAACATTATGTGGTGATTCGCAGCTCCAAGTAATGCTTCTCCAAGCATGTGCTTTTGTGCTGTGTAAACAGTCCAGTCAGAGCAACTGTTGATGAGTTGATGAGAGTCACACACCTGCTCTCTAAAATAAAATCTGACAAGTGTCTTTCACATATTCAGAATCAATTTCAATTTCAATTGTTTATTGTCATGTTCACAGTAAGGAAACACGTTTCCCTGTACAATGAAATTCTTACTTTGCCGTCCACAGTGAAGTTATACACATAACATACACATCATACACGACGTACACATACATACACATATATACACAAAAGTGACGGAAGTATAATTATGAAATGAAATTATGAAATGAATGTAAATAATATATAATACTGATTGTGGAGTATGTAAACATGTAAACAATGTGTAGAGAGAAGTTTTTTGCTTATTGTGCAAAAATAAAGTGCCTAGTGCAATCGGCTTATGTGCAACGACAGTATAATGGCTATAGTGGATTTAGTGCAATTGCATTTGTTAATAGTGCAAACTGGGATGGAGAGTAAAGTGTGCTACTGGGCAAAGAATGAAACCATTTGTGTCCACTGATTATGCGTTTAAAAGTCTGATAGCTGCTGGGAAAAAAGAGTTCTTAAGTCTGGCAGTCCTGCATCTCACACTCCTGTACCTCCGCCTTGAGGGCAGGAGTGTGAATAATCTGTGTTGTGGATGTGTGGGGTCTTTCAGGATGGAGGCAGCTCTTTTGTGGACTCTGCGTTGGTAGATAGTCTGCAGAGAAGGCAGTGGGGTCCCGATGATCTTCTCTGCAGTCCTCACCACTTTCTGCAGACGTTTGCGGTCCTTTATGGTTGCGTTGCCATACCACACAGTAATACAGCTGGTCAGGATGCTCTCAATCACACAGCTGTAAAAGTTGCTGAGGATCTTAGATGACAGACCAAGTTTCCTCAGCTTCCTTAAGAAGTAAAGCCGCTGTTGTGCTTTCTTGACCAGCTGTTCGGTGTCCAGGTGAGGTCCTCACTGATGTGGACCCCCAAGTATTTAAAACTGCTCACTCTTTCCACTTCAAGTTCATGGATAAACAGTGGCTGATGAGTTCCCCTCTCCTTCCTCATGTCCACTATCATCTCCTTGGTCTTGTCCGTGTTGAGGGTGAGGTTGTTGTCCTCACACCATGTCACTAGACTGGCCACCTCCCTCCTATAAGCTGCCTCATCTCCCCCAGTGATACGTCCTATCACTGCAGTGTCATCTGCAAACTTAATGATGGTGTTGTTCTTGTGGGATGCGACACAGTCATGTGTGAATAAAGTGTAGAGGATGGGACTCAAAACACATCCTTGTGGGGTGCTGATGTTGGTGAGGATGGTGCTTGAGCTTTTATTTCCAGTCCTGACAGATTGCAGTCTGCCAGTGAGGAAGTCTAAGAGCCAGTCACAGAGTGTGGAGTGTAATCTGAGTTCAGACAGCTGTGTATGTGTATGTGTAACGTTCTCATATCTTTTGCGAGTTCGTTAGTTGAGATGTAGAACGCACGGATAGTGTCCGCATAGAGAGACACTGCACGCGCTGCTAAAGATTGTGACTGTTTACAGCGTTTTGACTGATGAATATGAATTTGTAGCTAAATTGTTAATGGTGCCTAACAGCATTTCCCATTGTTTACATCCTTGTTTACATCCTTGCTTGTTTACGTCCTCGAGTTTTTAGCCGAATCCAACACTGAACTGGGAGAGATTCTCCTTTGTCAAATGCTAGCTATATATTTTTTTTATTCTCTGGAACATGATTAAAATTAACTGTAAGCACTTCTCTCTTTGTGGTGTGTCCTTTTAAACCTCAAATACAGAAACAGAACATGCTCTGTGGAAATAGCAGCGTTTGGACGGCATTTTAGCTTTCTCTGCTATAACATTACCTTCTATGTGAAGCTGCTTTGGCACAATCTACATTGTAAAAGCGCCATACAAATAAAGGTATATTGAATTGAATTGAACATTACAGCATCTCTGGCTACGCCCGTTCGCTGTGCAGGTTGTGTTCATGAGGTGAATGAACGTAACCGAAAGCCCTTGTGATCTCACTAGTCTGTATGTATTTTATTGTAGTCCCCAAATCCGTTCACTGTAGGCTTTGCTAAGGTAACTCTGTAAAAGCCAATGTCTCCCTTTGCGTTGAACTTTGAGCATCTCACATTTAGAAATGTTGTTAATGTTCACACAGCTACATTACACATCAACTAAAGTTTAAAATATAATATTGCAGTGGACTACCCCTTTAAAGCTGTGAAGATCAGCTGCCCTGTCTATGAGCTAACATATGAGCGATACGCTGATGAATCAACTGATCTTCATGGTGCCATAATGTTAGCGGGAAATGGACGTTTTTAAAATTTCAGTACCGATTGGTACTAAATTCCAGCATCATAACAACACTACTTTCAACTGAAACAGAATATTGAGTAGGGGGTCGGGCTTTCTCCTTTCTAATCGTTCACTAAAGGCAAAATAACAGCAAGATGGCCATGGTTACAAATATTGTTACTGAAGCGTCAAACTGACATCATCAGAAAAAAACTCCTGCTCCAAATGTGGATCCAAATGGTCAGACTTTAATTACCAAAACAAACTTAACTTGCTTCTAATACTTGTTCACATACAGTATAATAATATGTGCTAGCAAAATAGACATTCTAAATTTAGGTTTCACACAGACTTTAAGGTTAATGACCGTCTTTCTTGTCTAAAATCAGTTGTAGCTTCATGCTGTTGCGGTCCTCTTATCTATTTGGCAACTAGTTTCCAGTCCTACAGCATCATTTTATAACACTCGCTTATTTGCTTTACCTTATTCTGCGAAACTTTCACACTCACTATTTTTAGCTTCTTTTTTCGAAATGATTAGCTCCACCGACTGTGACTCAGATATCATTAGCACCTTGCATGTTCAGGTCCCCACTGATCAGAGACACCCTGTATCCTTGTCATGCGACGCACAAGATTATTCCACAGATGGATGACACAGATGGATACCCCCCTCCCCACACCAACGCACCCCAATATTCACATTCACCACCTCAGAACTTCCCAGATACATGCTGTTTAGCCCGTTAGCAGGCCATATTAAGTGTTAAGAGACAGGCCATTAGCCCAGATTATGCACCTATCACTTGGGATGAATTCATCAGACAATGACGTGCGCAAGTAGCACTTAGCCGGAGCTCAAGGCTTGGATTACGCACATGCCACCCCCACAGGCTCACTGCATTCCTAACCACATTTCCAGATAAATGAATACAAGAAAACAAATAAAATAGATATTTGGCTTTGATTTTGGCTTTGGTAAGTCAAACTACTTATTTTAAATGAGCTTAAACAACACAATTCTTGACGTTTTTTTGGAGACAACTTAATTGTTTTATGCTCAATCCACTTAAATTTGTAAATAAATAAAAAATAAAAGAAAGAAAAAAATAAAATAAAATGAAATAAAAAAGGGCGCCATGGTGGTGTAGTGAGTAGCACGTTCGCCTCACAGCAAGAAGGTCGCTGGTACGAGTCCCGGCTGGGTCAGTTGGTATTTCTGTGTGGAGTTTGCATGTTCTCCCTGTGGTTGCGTGGGTTTCCACCGGGTGCTCCGGTTTCCCCCACAAGTTCAAAGACATGTGGTATAGGTGAATTGGGTAGGCTAAATTGTCCGTAGTGAATGTGTGTGTATGGATGTTTCCCAGAGATGGGTTGTGGCTGGAAGGGCATCCGCTGCGTAAAAAATATGCTGGATAAGTTGGCGGTTGATTCCGCTGTGGCGACCCCGGATTAATAAAGGGAATGAATGAATGAATGAATGAATGAATGAATGAATGAAAATAAAATAAAATAAAATAAAATAAAATAAAATAAAATAAAATAA
>CAIGQQ010002476.1:2749319-2761143 GCA_903798035.1 Danio albolineatus | reverse complement strand
AATAAAATAAAATAAAATAAAATAAAATAAAATAAAATAAAATAAAAAGTTTGCCTAATTCCTTCATGTTGTCCTAACACAAATCGATTGTGTAGAACCCAGCATTTTTTTGCAGTGTAGTTAGTTTTATTTAAACGGACAGTTCACCCAGAAATCCAGTCGTTTTTTATTTATCCACCCTTCACTTGTTCAAAACCTATTTGAGTTTTTTTTTAACACCAAATTTTTATTAGCTTTATTACATTTATTTAATTCTTATTTATTATTGTTAATTTTAATAGTTTTTATTAGTTATTTTGAAAAATACCGTTAACCTGAAACCATTGATCGCCATAGTGTTTGTTTGTTCAGTGGTTACAGGTTTTCAGCTTCCTTCATAATATATTCATTGTGTTCAACAGAAAAAGGGAACTCATTTGAGGGCAGGTAAAGCCCTGCTCACACTGTGAGATTTCAGCTACGATTTTGTCATCTGAGATAAATTTGGAAAATCCTAAAAGATTCCTGAAATCCTTGGCTCAGAAGAGTCAGAAGATTTCAGACACTTTCCTGCAGTGTGACAACAGCTGCGATGAGCGTCAATCCAAGAACCAATAGGAGCACTGAATTTAATGACGCAATCCATGCCACAATTCAGATGACCACAAGGAAACGCTGGTTTTATTATTGAGGCGTGCTGTGTGTAAAATTGCCGCTACAGTTTGTTTACATTTGCTGTAAGTAATCATTTAAGAATGCGGGATAGTGAAAGTGTCATGACGTGGATGGCGTCAAACTTTGGGAGCATTTTCTTTCGTGTTTGGCGCGTATTCATTGTCTTTCAGTCTGACATTATGAGATCTCACAGTATGACATTCCACGATTTGTTTTTAAATCGCATAGTGTGAGCCAGCCTTAAATCTTCATTTTGGAGTGAACTAACACTTTAACACTTCAATATGTATGTAAGTAATTTTACTTGTACACTATTCAATGTTAGATTAACTATAGTGTAGGTGCCTCTTATTGTTGCGAATGCTGTCATATCTTGTTTACTTTACACACAAATTATAGCTTTAATCTGCATATTACATTATAAAATACTCTGATAATGCTGTAATTCTAAGCCTGCTGAGGAAAAAATGAGGATGTAACAAAATATCAGTCTGAGATGTGAACTTTGTGCAGTGGTGTGACGTAATTGAACTTACTGTAAATGTAGAAAAAACAAGGAAATGAAAGTCGACTTGAAAAGACTAGGTTATTGCAGTCTATTAATTATACACATAATGTGACTGAACAAGTGGACACTTTTAAGTATCTTGGGGTGGTCATTGACTGTTCATGACTTGGAAAGCCCACATTAGCTACGTTTCCATCCAGCTATTGTTATTTGCATTTTGGACATGCGCATAAAAAAACAGTTGATGAAAACGCCATGATGCGCATAAGTTTTGAAAATGTGCATAAAAAATGTATGCGCATAACTGAGTAGGATAAACTTTTTATTCGATAAGAAAAGATGCGCATAAACTGCGATAGAAACACTTTTACCGCATAAATTCCAGTATCCGCATTAAAAAAAGGTCATGTGATGTTGTTGTAAGAGATCATGCAGTGATAAAAATGTGTGTAAATGGACAAACCAGCAGACTGAGCACATCATAAAACATCTGAAATGTTTTTTTTGGTCATTCTAAAACGCCTTACCGTTTAAGTAGTTGTGTTATTATATAATTAATGACCTTCAGATTCAAGAGTCTGTGCTCCGCGTCTGACACCTTCAAACGCCATTGCGTGCTCACTGCGTGTCAGGATTGCCTTTTGAGGCACAAGTCATTTATCAAATGAAATAAAAGATTGACACAGCTTCTCCTACTGCAGCAAATGAAGTTTTACTGTTGATATTTGGCGCCAGTTAATCAGGAAGTGACGATTTTGTCCGCTTTGAATCGTTTGATGGAAACACTGCTTTATTCGCACGTCTTATGCGATAATCCAGTTTTGCGCATAGAGTTCCTTCGCATTTTTGGATGGAAACATAGCTATTGAGGGGCACCACGGTGGCGTAGTGAGTAGCACGTTCACAGCAAGAAGGTCGCTGGTTAGAGCCTCGGCTGGGTCAGTTGGCATTTCTGTGTGGAGTTTGGATGTTCTCCCCGTGGTTGCGTGGGTTTCCTCCGGGTGGTCCGGTTTCCCCCACAAGTCCAAAGACATGCGGTACAGTTGAATTGGGTAAGATAAATTGGGTAAGCTAAATTGTCCGTAGTGTATGTGTGTGAATGAGAATGTATGGATGTTTCGGCTGGAAGGGCGCTGCATAAAACAAATGCTGGATAAGTTGGCAGATCATTCCACTGTGGCGACCCCAGATTAATAAAGGGACTAAGCCGACAAGAAAATGAATGAATGAACATAGCTATTGACTATCTCTGCTCAAAGTTCCAAAAAATATATATATATATATTTTTTAAGCTGAATAATTAAAGTAATAAAAGGTTTATGTTGCTGTTTTATCAAGAGCTTTTGGGAAGTTTAGTAAATTATGATATGCAGGCTTGGTATGGCAAACTTTCAGTTTAATCAAAAACACAACGTTCATGTCCTGTAAAAGTTGCCACGAAAGTTATGGATGTATAAGAGTAAACGTCACTTCAGTCAACCTAAGATTTGATGGCTTTTGGGATGCACAATTTAATAGCAAATGATCCAAATCATTTTTTTTTATTTCAAATATATGAAGTACTGCCATCGGTAAAATCAATACAGACTTTCTTTATGTAGACGTAACTGTTACACAAAGGCCCAATCCCAATTCTATTTTTGTATCCCTACCCCTTCCCCTTCCCCTTGGCCCTTACAACCGAGGGTTAAGGGGAAGGGCTTCAAAACTTACCCCTAAGAATTGGGACAGCACTTTAACACCTGCACACGTCATCATATGTCATCACGATCTCTTGCTTCATATGAGATCAGACGATCACGACTGCTGTAGTTATTCCAGTTATGTTATTTTTTGGTGTTTATCTTCAGGAAATCACTGAAGGCATATATTATGTTATCACAGCGTTCTAATGTGGCAATAAGATCGGAACTGTACTGTGCATTTACACAGTGGCCATATCTACCTATGTAAACACGCGAAAACAACATTAACATTATAGCAGACACTGTAAAAAGCTCATTCCCAGCCACTAGACATTACTGACAGGGTATTCCAGTGTCATCGTGTGTCAGAATGTTGTGGGACTGCTGTACATGAGTTATGATTATAGATTATAGATCGCAAAATTTATTTTTATTTTTATTTTTTTAAAGCATGACGGTAAATTCAAATGCCTAAAAGATCAAATGATAAATCAAACTCTCAAAACAACTACCCAAATGATAAATCAAATGTTTAAACTATAAATAAAATGCTCAAATCTGCAATGCAAATGATAAATCTAATCCTCAAACACGATTATGAATATATTAAAATATATGTTTGTTTGTTGCAAAAATTCGTAATAATGGCAAAAAATACAAATTTGTGGATCTCCTTATTTCCGGATTCAGCTATCCTGCAGTTATGGCAGGTGCATTCTGGGAAATTTTCTTACCCCTCCGTTTTAAGTGTGGTCCTGAAAAATCTTCGTTCGAAGGGGTGTATACCCCTTGCCCTTAGTCCTACGCCTTCAAGCTAAAGAGAATTGGGACACCACTACCCCTTGACGTGAACTCGCAAAACGAGGGATAGGGCTAAGGGGTAGAATTTGGATTGGGCCAAAGTCATTTATACCAGTATCCATTAGCATTTTAATGGTCAACTACCTTTAAATGTCACTGTTGTTGGTAAACATTACATCTAGTCTACCTTTTTGTTATATCTGGACTATATTTCAAGACCAATGTTCTGAAAAGGACAATAAAGTATAACTCAACTCAATTCTAGACTTTAGATTAGCTACTGAAGGGTTGTGTGATCACTCTATACTGTAAAAATATCCATAAATTAATAGTTTTTCATATTTTCTGATTCATGTTTGTTTCTTTTTTCAATTATTTATGCTTTTGAACTTTCTCCAATGTTTTTATTTTGAAAAGTAAAAAAAAAAATTACAGTGTATTTTTTTGTGTATTTTTACAATAAATATCGTATTATTTTTAGTAGCTTGAAGTTATATATTGTCTGGGATGTTGTGAATTATGGTAAAAAACAGATAATAAACTGTCAATACTGTTGTTTTATGGATTTATTTATATATATATTATTTCTAATACAACAAATAGTACTAAAATGTCAATAAACGTCATTTTGTTAAACTGCGTTGTTGAATGTTTCAAAAGTTGACAGAGCATGATATGATTGATTGTGGCTGGTGTCTCATCTGTAATCATTAGTAGGCCAATCAGATCATTCTAAACTCACTATAAATAGCCCGACTAACAGGGGGAGTTCTCGAGAACTACCTAATCTCGTAACTCCTCACGTCCTCATTGACCAGGCAGGAGCCCTGGGCTTAATTATCTCTGACTTCAGGGTTCTCTCCCGGGACATCATGCCAAACCTGCGCTTATTATTATTAAGCAATATCTAAGTATGAACTCTTGAAATAAACAGAAAAGGCCTGTGAATCAAAAAATATAGAAACTTGGATGTTTTTACAGCTTAAATTTCACTTAAGTGAACAATTTACACAGAGACACTAAACATTCAGTCATAAATTCAGACACCAAACCACATAAAAAGGACAGACAAAAATAAAGACACATAATAAAAAAAACTAATTTTAATCTGTTTCCAAGTATTTCTAGTAATGTACAGTGGCATACAAGTCATTAACTACAGCACAATAATCATACTTCTTTGTTTTTGTGTGCGGAGAGGTGAGATCAGGGAACTAAATGTGAATTTAGGAGTAACATGACTTTCCAATAAGACACGCGCTATCATGCTTGATATTCACATTTTAAAGTATAGGAATTTGTTATGTAAAAGGCCAAAGAATAAGCAGTCAGTAAGAAGGTTTGTGCTGAATCAATTTCAGATAGTGTATGAGGGGAAAATGCGCCAAGGGGATGACAACTCGCAGCTCAACATGAAAAATGCTGATGTGTCATAGCTATAATTATACCTTGATGGAATCCATACTGTCAAATTAACCGACAGAACCTGCATTGTCATTATACATAGTCATAAAAATATAATATAGACTCTTAGGTTTAGTAAATTATTATAATGTGATTTATATAATATTCTTATTTGCATTTTTTTAAAGAATGTTACTGTATCTCTTGATTTTTGTCTTTAGCTTTGTTAGTTGTTGTATGTACAGTATTTATGTATCTATATGTATTGCATAAAGTTTTAAAATAGCATTATCTGGCTGATTGAAAGTTTGCACACTGTTAAGGAACAATTCATCAAGGGATAATGTAATCTAAATGCCAAGTGATAAGTATAATCTGATCTGGCGATTAATTGCTGAAGCTTTTATCACGATATACAATATTATCACCAGAGGTGGGTAGAGTATCCAAAATCTATACTCAAGTAAAAGTACAAGTACTTACAGACATTTACTCTCAAGTAAAAGTAACCTAGTTAAGCCTTTAAATGTAGGCCCACATGGAATCTGCACGTGCAGAAATTTTTTAGCCCATCATTGAGTCTATTTATTTAGTTGTATAAATGTGTGTAAATTTATATTCATTCAGTTTTTTAATTAATGTCAGTAATATTATTAACAAATATGAAAGTGTTCATATTATTTATTTAGAGTACAGTTTGTAAAGTGATATTTTCTGTCTTTTGGTAGACATATTATATGAGAGACTTGCTTTGTTTACGAATTAAGTGGATCTAATTGGATTTGTATTGTAAATATTCATTAAAAATTCTAAAAGGAATTAGCTTTTTATTTCATATATTAAGTTTTTAATAATGATACTCTCAAAATCATTCTGCATAAATCCGCAGATTTTTAACAAAATTCTGCACATAAATAGGTAAAAATGTCCACAGGCTTTGTCTGGCCCTAATTATGGGTCCACCTAAATTCATTAGCAGCTACAGACATGAAATATACTTGCTCAGGTCTTTTCTGTATCTGAAATTGAGCAGTATAAATGCCCCATATCACACACTAAATATTCTTACCTTTTAAATTCTGTTGTTTACTTGGCTTACTAGTGAGAAATCCCCTCACAGACAGGAGGTTATAGTCACTTCCTGTGTGGTTGGGTTTTACGTCAAATTTTGAGTCTAGGACTAAGCGAAAGATAAAAAGAGAACTGTTAGCCAAGGATTCATGTTATTATGAAACTAGGGTTTGCTAATATCAAATCATATTAAGCCAAATAGCTCAAAGTGCAAGTTTCAGACTGATCGATGTTTGACGTCATTATCTGTGTTTAAAATATGAAATGTTTCCGTTTTAATTCAAACCAATCATTTGACATCATAGAAGTGATTTATCATATGTTGATCTTTTACTACACTGTAAAAAATCCTGGTTGCCTTAAATTTTTAAGCTGAATCAAATCATCCTTATGAGTCTATTGAACTTATATAATGTTAAACTGACCTGAGCTGTTGAAAAAACAGCTTCTTTAACTGAATTTATAAGTTAAAACATGATTAACTTAGATTAATAAGTTACAATGACCTAAAACATACGTATGTTGTTAGGACTAATTGATTATATAATCTTTTACAGTGTACTTGCAGTGTTTTTTTTTACTATAATCCAATATGCGAATAATATTTTCTGTGTTTCTTTCAGTGAAGACTATTTTTAATCCAGCTCCTGCTATTGCGCACCTGGATTCTGATTTCTACAAAGCATCTGATGTTTTCTGCTGCAATGAATCTGAGGTGAGAGACAACATCAGTAACACTGTAGCTGCGTCCCAAATGGCACACCATACACTATGCACTTACATGCATTATGTACTTGCACTTACACACTCAACAGTATAGTATATGTGTGTAGTGTCATCCCAAATGGAGCACTAATGGCTTTTTTACTAAGCGGAAGTACAAATCGTCTCCCTGATGACGTTTAACGTTTGGCAAATTAGTGAAATAAATGACCAAACTACCAAATAATACCTGCCATGAGTATAACCGCATTGACCATCGGGAGGCGCTATAATCACTCTTGTAGGAGAATTTTGCTTTCACAATCCAAAATAAATAAAGTTATCCAACATGTGCGCCCGATAGCCCCGCCCCTTCCGCTACATGCACAAAGTGCGATCGTTAAGTGCGTGAAGTGTCCAACACACTTCATTTTCCCGGCTGAATGAGTGCATCATACGGGTAATTAAAGTGCACCTATTTTTAGAGTTTTCAGTGTGAATACACTAGTTACACTATTTATACTACAAAATAACGTAGATTTGGGGCGATTTGGGGCGCACCTAACATTTCACAATAAAGTGAAAGGAGGGTGTGTGTGTGTGGGGGGGGGGGGGGGGTAAGTGTTTTTCATTGTGCACTAGAAGGACGTCATTCAGTGATGTAACTGTAGACTTACCTTGGCTGTTGTGTATAATGATATTGTGTAGTTCTACGTATAATGTGGTATGAGGAAGCCGCTGATCATGAAATTGTTTTAAATGCACACTTCTTCCGCTCTCTTAATGGCATGTCACGACCATGTGTGCTCTTTGTACATTATAAATAAAACCAAGACGCATGTTTGTTATGATCGACTGCAGATCATCGATTCTTGTGTCATTTATTAAATGCTTTAGCCTGGCACCTTTAATTTAATTTTAATTTTATTTAATTTTCTTAAATTATAGGCTATTACAGATTTAATTTATTTTTAAATTAGTTAAAACTATTAAAAAAATTTTTTTTAATTGGGACTACGCTGAAGAAAAGGGAAAGTAAAAGTTAAAGTATATTAGGCTACTCAATTTTTAAATTTTCAAATCTTCCATCCTATACAATGGTGTTGGATAGTGGCTTTTATTTTGAAGCTTCCAATAGCGCATGAATTCATCATCAAATTAAATTTTTATTTGACACATACACAGTATAATATGCATGGAAATGCTTATACAACCACCCATGACCTTTAAAATAATAATATTTAATCATGTCGTTGGTGTAGTAGTATCAGAAGTAGTAGATGTTGTTGTAGTAGTAGTAGTAGTAGTAGTCGTCGTTGATGTAGTAGTATCATGAGTAGTAGATGTTGTTGTTGTTGTAGTAGTAGTAGTAATAGTAGTGGTAGTAGTAGTAGTAGTAGTAGATGTTGTTGTAGCAGCAGTAGTAGTAGTCGTCGTTGGTGTTAGTAGTATCAGAAGTAGTAGATGTTGTAGTTGTAGTAGTACGTGCACCAGTAAATTGGGTCTAGCGACGGCCCTGGCAGGAAGAAAGAAAAAATCTCACAGAAGCTAAAAACAATTTAAGGGTGAGTAAGTAGTGAGTACATTTTTCAACAATCCCTTTATTATTACTTGATGATCAGTTTAGCAATTTAGAAAATTCTGTCCTCATTTACTCAAAAGAAGCACAAAAGAAGCTATTTTAAAGGGGTGGTTCAGAGTGTATTTTTAAAGCTTGATTGTGTTTATGGGCTGCAAAGCAATGTGTGCTCATGCTTCATTTGTGAAAAAGCATGTTATTTTTTCATATATCTTACTTTGATGATAAATAGCTACTCAGCTAACATCAAAACGACTGTCATAATTCCTAGTTCCTCCAAAAGCCCGCCCTCAAAAGGCTGTGATTGGTCAGCTAACATAATGTGCTGAGATTCGCGGATCTGCTCCATGTCACCAGGAAGCGTCCTGTTATAACATTACAGCACATCTGGCCACGTCCCTTCACAGCGTGGGGTGTATACTTGTAACCTGAAGGGTTTATGACATCATTAACCAGGATGTATTTCTTTGTAGTACCCAAGATTCATTTGCTGTAGGCTTTGCTAAGATATCTCTCTAAAAGCCAATGTCTGCCTTTGCATTGAACTCTGAGCGTATTACATTCAGAGATGTTATATTCACACAGCTGCATTGCACATCAACTAAACTAAACTACATCACTCCTCTGTAGTGGACCTTGTGTTTTCATGAATTGTCTTTGAATTTCTTTTGAGCTACTTTGTCAAGTCTGTGCAGAGGACATCATGGGCTTTCTAGTGATATGTCATTTGATTGGCTGGCATGCTAGGAACCACTTCTTACACTGCATCTAATATGGCCGGCATACAATTTCCCACATTTTATGGGAAGGAGAGCGATATGTAAAATTTAGCTTTTTTAATGTTTTTTTTTACTATTATTATTACATATATATTTGTTTATTAAAGTGTCAGGAACAATACATTTATCTTTTAAAGCTGTTAAATTGTTTGTGAATTTCAATACAAAAGGAAAAAGTGGTTTTTGTTTTGTTTTTGTTACATTAATGTTCGATTAATATACCTTTTACAGCCATATCCTGTATAGTTTTGTTGGCTGTTGTTTTGAACTAAAATGCGCCTGTGGTCCACTACAGTGGACATGCTGTAAAATTAAAAACAAAACGTAAAAACTCTAAGTTGTAGAATTTTATTTTAGCCCAAAGGATGTAGGAAATGTAGGGGAAAAAAAACAACAGAAAAAGACATTGGGGGGGGGTGGTGGGGGGGTGTCTCAGGATGATACAGAAAGCTGAGTTGCCCCATTGACTTCCATATAGTATTTATTTCTTATAAATAAAGGCAATGTGCCAACCAATAGACTGTAAAATATATGGACGTAGTATCCGTGACGTCACCCATAGGTTTCTGAAGAGCACAAAAGAAACCACACATGGGCGTGGCCAACCGGCGCCGCTTTGTTCGCGCTTCACTGCTACAGCTGGTGATATCCAAATAAGGGCAAAGAGCCACAGCATAAGCGGAGCTACAAGCCATGCTAGCATTTTGCGTAGCTTGCGACTTGTTTGTATTCTGACCACATGTGCTCGGCTGTATACTATATTAATAAAGTGTTTAGCCTTTGAAAAACTGTTGTAATAAACTAAGTCACTAAACATTGTTCTTATGTGGTTTTTCTACAGGAGGGAAATACTTCAAAAATAGTCTGTGTTAGCAAATGCAAGACTATTTATGAAAGACTATTTATGAACAGCTAATTAATTTGTCAGATTCTGGAGTGCATTACACGTCTAAAGAACATTATAAGTGATCAGTTATCTTAAATAAAGCAAATACATTTATAGTTATGGTATAGAATTATAATTACACTCACCTGGGAAACAGAGGACACGTGAATGGTTTGTGAGCACAATTAAATGAACAGCATGCCATATTATCTGATAATTGTAGGAAATAATTCCAAAAGGCAACTGACTGTGTAAAGCCACATAAAACAAAACAAAAATACGACTTAAATGCCGAGTTCAGCGGCTAATCAGCCGGTGCTTGGCAGCGACCAGCGAGACTAGCTGTCACTCAAGTGGCCACGCCCTTAATTATGCAGACTATATAACTTAATTTAAATGAAAAAAAATTCACCCCCTCACAGTCGTCATGAAGGGTAATATTAGCTCTAAGAACCAAAATTGCTCTTTTCCAAATGTCTTCTGTTGTGTTCAACAGATGAAAGAAACTCATAAAGCTTTAAAAACCACATCAGGGAGAGTAAACAATGAGGTCATTTACATTTCTGAGTGAACTATCCCTTCAAACCAGGTCACAAGAGTAAAAGGACACATAAAGTACAACCACTTAATAAAAAGTCATCTACCTGCCAAGTGCCAGAAATGATGGGGTTGCATGTCGTGTCTTACAGTAACTGTTATGTTTGGAGTCCGCCCTCTTTTAAATCACGGCAGGGTGAGATGACAGACGAGGGCTTGGACTGATGGGAAACAGTAAACTTAAAGCATCCACGACCAGGCAGGCAGATGCACAGATGGTGTCTCAGTGCGGCCCGAGGCGAAAGCTCCAGTGTAACTAAGAGTTTGAACCGGAGTGCTCCGTCAGGGCAGCTTTGATGTGGCTGGGTGGTTGAAGGAGGGGGAAAAATGCACAGGTGGGACTTAAAAGCGAGAGCCCTCAGTACAAATCAACCCTTCAGTTTCAGCCTCAGTCCCAGCACATGCATTTGCGTACACGCTTTGCTTTCACCCGACAACTTCAGTTGCAAGAGTGAACAATGAATCATCGGCAGTTTACAGAAGCAGATAACCACACATGGATGAGTAATGCGTGCACTTTTTTCTGTTTTGGCAGCCAGATAGGACAGATTGATGGCAAACCTCAAAGTACACAAATACAAAGGCTATACTTATTGCCCTGATTTTTTTTTCGGTATCTCCACTCACTTGGTGGGCTCGACTTAAGGTTATCCTTTATACACCTGCAGTCGAGAGCCTGAAAAAGGATAATACCGATCACATATGGTCATTTCAGGGCTTTAGCAAATCCAAAGAGAGAATAGTGTGGAGGAACAAAACACAGTCAACCCAAAAAGAGCTTTGGCCATTAATTATTAGTGCTCCTGTGTTTTTTATTTTTCAAATATTTCCCAAATTATGTTAAAGAGCCCATATGGTGGGTTGAGAACGGTTAAATTTCACTTTTTGAAGTCCCAAACAACAGGATGATATGTATGCAAGGTTAAAAAACCCTTTCGATGTCTTATAATATCTATTTATTTTTACCTCATTTTCCCACCGACTCCCATATGAATCGTCTGAGCGAGTCTTTTTCCCCAAGCACCTCCTTTCTGTGACGCTACCACGTCACGTCACCACGTCACGTCCTTTACAAATCACTGCTTTTGTACAACAGCGTATTGCTAAATTCTTCATCATAACAACAAACATTCAGTAATAATTAACACTTCATGGACT
>CAIGQQ010002476.1:2710547-2733241 GCA_903798035.1 Danio albolineatus | reverse complement strand
TGGGATACAGGAGGATGGACAACACACACCAGATACTGAAGACAATGCATACACAGATGACGGAAGACTTGGAGACAGGAAAACCAGGAAAACTAGGAAGAAGAAACAGAGATTCGGTAAGTTCAATATTCTGATTGCTGAGTTGATACTACGCAGAGTGGTAACTCAGTGTCCGCTTTCGCTAGAACGAGCCCGGACACTGAGTGAACTGAGGGCTGTGCTTTTATCTGGTGCTCTGTGATGTGCTGCAGCTGCGTGCTCATTAAAACTCAGATGATGGTGATCTGTGTGAATGGGTGTCGTGAGAGCCTGACCAATCCGTGACACTTACACATAATACGTGTATTTTTTCTGATATGTCACACATACTGCAAGTCACACAGAAAATGGTTTCGGTGAAATCCAGACTGGTGACATATGACTTCTGCAGTCATTTAGTTGACTTCAAATGCACATTTATTTGTAAGTGCGAGCAACAACACATTTCAGAATACAGTTATCAGTTAATTGATTAAATCAAGAACCAGCTGTCCAACTTTTTCAGTAATCTGTTACACTCTGATACGCATTACATTTTACCTTGTGTGTTTTGTAGTTTTGCAAATGTTGCAATAAATGCGTTAGACACTTGGCACTTATATTTGTTTAGATTCGGGGTCAGACTTAGTGATTTTTGAGCCCTAAGCAATTCCAGGTATGGAGCCCTAGCATATTTGAAAAATAAACTGCATTTTAAAAAGTGTGTGTAATTCAGACACTCAGGGTGACCAGGCGTACTTGTTTCCAGGTGCTAAGAAAAACTTGTATGTTTTGTGAACATTCTTTTCAAGTGAATTGCAGAGCAGGAAATGAGACTAGCCACTGACGGTATATTACTGATATGCTGTCTGAAAATATACCACACTGCTGTTGCAAACATAACAAAGTTGAATCCCCCATAGCAGAAGACCTACTGTATAAACAGGAAAGCTCTGTAAATGTGCTGCAGATTGCTAATACAAAACACACTGAGGTATTTAAATGATGAGGGTCAAGCTCATTGGTTGAGGCCACATCAACCAATCACCTACACCAGGGCTATTCAATTGGAACTATGTTCCGACCCTACAAATAGTGTGACCAAGACATCAAAAATTAAAGAGCCCCTATTATGGGATTTTGAAAATGAGCTTGCATGCACTGTGTAACACAGCTCTAAGTGAAGTAAAATGTCCAGCTAAGGCTTATATCTGAAAGTGCACACTGTTTAAAACTATTGATTCATGCATAAAAGAGTCGACTCATAGTTCCTCAAACAAATTGCCGTGATTACGAGTCTCTAGCCGTTTCGGCATGACTTAAATACGAAACATAAGCCCCGCCCATTTGTGCACATGCAGAGATTCGCAGAGATTCGAAACCCCCAACCCCGCCCACAAACAACAGCAGCAAGAAAAAATGCCAGATTGGGCTGTTTTGAATTTGATTGTGCAGGTAAAAACCTTTTGGATAGGGTTTGGACTGGAATCAGTCAGCTACATCTGGCAACACAGAGAAGAGCACTGTAGCTAACATGTGCTCAGCTGGATATTATTGGAAGTGTGCAGATGAACCAGAGATTAGACTGTGAAGAGACAGTGGTTGAGGTTTATTTTTGCAAAAATGTCTCAGCATTATAGCCCAGCCTTGTGCTGAGTTTCCTCTGAGGAGTGCTTCTAGAATCTACGTCGACCGTTTGTTAAAGGAAGGATCAGAAAAGACTTGATGTATGCAGGGGCGGACTGGCCATAGGGAGCACTGGGACATTTCCCGGTGGCCTGACGGTGAATCTGGCCTGCATCCTATCCAACAAGTGTGAGTAAGTGTGATTAAAACAGTTGCCTCATTGTTTTCTCTGTTTACGGATAAAATGCGTTTGTGAGCTCGTGTTCCTCTGCTGTTTGTCGTTGCTATGGCTACATCAGCTCTCCTACACATGTGCGGCGGTCCTGTTTCATAATGGTTCAGCCTTTGCTGCTGTGTGCATTAATACTGCATGTGTATGGCTGTTTTTACCTATGGCTAAGAATAGAGTGATATGTTGGGAGACCGGGGGGTTAGTTTTATGGATGAGGTGTCTGAAATACGGGCGACTCCTGAGAAAAACGAGTGTTGGCAGATATGCTCACGCACACACTATGACAACTTCAATACTGATAAGCTGTGGTGGGCATTCTCTCACGCTGAATGATGTCGACCAATCGCAACAGACTGGGTCATTGGTCCAATCAGCGCAGTTTAGCATCGCGCTAAGGAGGGGTTTTGGAACAAATGAATCACTGAACGATTCATATAGGAGTCGCTGGGATAATTAGGTAAAAATAAATGCATATTATAAGACAATGAAAGTGTTTTTTGACCATGCATGCATATTAGCCTGTTGTTGCAGACCCCCAAAACCAAAATATGACCCTTTTTAATGTATAATAGGGGCTCTTTAATTAGTTTAGTCGAAAAATGGCCACTATAATTATGAAGTGACGTGCATCTGTTCAATACTGCACGAGCTGCACTTAAAGGCTGCGTAGAGTGTGAGTCACCTGATGTTAAGCGAGTGAGTTGCACGAGCTGCCAAAACATTTGGATACTTAATTGTAAAGGCTCCACAATGCCGCGTTTCTGTTGCACGGAACAAAACTGCTGCAACTAAACAAAGTTATCGACCTGTGCACTAGTTTACAGTTCCGAGCTTACGCACGCACACTGGATTAACAATAGCAGCAGGACATTATTAGACATATTGCGTCTTTTCCATGCGCAAGTTAGTTATTTCCAATGTTAGAACATATACAAACGCAAGTGGAGCGATGCGCTCACACCTTCAAGGTGCACAGAGTAGAAAACATCTCACACCGTAGCAGTGAGGGTTGTGCGTATGGACGCAGATGATAACAACAGTTCATTTAAACACTTACCTAATATAAAGCTTAAATTTATATTAGACGTCATAACCATGAAACCATGATTATTCTTCAGAGCTAATCATACAAATCTATAATTGTTGCATCCATAATTGTTATTCAGTTTAAAACATAACATATGAATGTGTTTGAATGTAGAAGAAGCCTACTTGAGCAATACACTGCTTTTGTTATGCTTTGAAATACAAAATTTGAATGTTTGTAAAAAATAATAAAAAACACATTGCACAATACAGTGATGTTATGTTGTTTCAAAATAAAATATATTAACATTTTATTGTAGAAAAATACAACAGGGGTGTCTTAAGGAGCAAAAATACAGCATATGGGCTCTTATAAAACTGATTCTGATTCTGTTGTGTCATTACTTATATTGCAAGTTATATCTCTCCGGCCCCTCATTTGGGATGCTTTTCATGAACTGGCCCCTCATGACAAACTAATTGAAAAGCCCTGACCTACACTACTGTATGTAGTTGGTAGCAGATTGGACTTAAAGAGGTGGTCCAGTATATTTTGAAGGGTCGGTTGTGTTTGCTTCACTTGTAGAAAAATCGGGTTATTTTTTCATATATCTTTAATTATATACCGCTATTCAGCTAACATGAAAAGGACTGTAATATATCCTAGTGTTTCTGAAAGGCCCACCCTTAAGAGGTCTGCTAACATAATGTGCTGTGATTCACGGATCTGCTCCACGTCATGCCCCTACAAGTGTATGCTTTTGCGCCGTGTAAACAGTCAGTCAGGGCAACTGTTAGCAGTGTTAGCTGCTTGAATTAGACAGAAAATGAAGAGTACACAGCTGAGCTGCATGTCTGCTCTCTAAAATAAAATCTGGCAAGTGTCTTTCACATATATTCGGAGTTAGCATGTGTAAGTAATATAAAACATTCTCATATTTTTTGCAAGTTTGTTATTTGAGATGTAAAACGCATGGAAAGCGTCCGCATAGAGAGACACTGCATGCGCTGCTAAAGATTGTGGCTGTTTACAGCAGTTTGATTGATAAATATGAATTTTTAGCTAAATTGTTAGTGGTGCCAAACAGCATTTCCCATTAGAAACTGTGTCTGTAGTTGATCAATTTTAACAAATAAAAATGAAAAGGAGTTTTTTGCTCAATCCAACACTGAATAGGGAAAGATTGTGGAAGTTCTCCTTTGTCAAATGCTTGCTATATCTTTTTTATAATTCTCTTAAACATAACTAAAATAAACTGTAAGCACTTCTCTATTTGTGTGGTGTCCTTTGGAAACCCAAATACAGAAACAGAACAAGCTCTGTGGAAATAGCAGCTTTCTTTGCTATAACATTACAGCGCCTCTGGCCACGCCCCTTCACTGCGCAGGGTGTGCGTGCAAGGTGAATGCACATAACGGAAGTCCTTGAGATCTCACTAGCCCAGATGTATTTTTTGTAGTGCGTAAAATTGTTCGCTGTAGGCTTTGTTAAGCTAACACTGTAAAAGCCAATGTCTCCCTTTGCATTGAACTTTGAGCATCTTACATTCAGAGATGTTATGTTCACACAGCTGCGTTACACATCAGCTAAAGTTTAAAATATGATATCGTAGTGGACCACCCTTTTAGCAGTTAGCCCAATAGTTCGATGACAGAACTTTGTATTCCAATTTCTTTCAGGGAATGAGGTTGTTTGCCATAGTCTTTGTATTTATGTTTAGACTTTGATTTTACCATTTTTGTATGGTTTCTAATACAAAGTCAGACAATGTGTTAATGAGACCAATAATAAAACACAGTCAAGAGGGCAACAGCAGAATCAAGTCTCATAAAATATTAGATAGTTAAGACCAGGCAAGGTATCATCAGAGCAGGCTGTCTCAGGCTCCACTGCCCTCTTTGGGTGAGTCAGGGTTTAACAGTGATCCACGTGGCAGCTGGCCCGTTTCCGCACGCTTTGATGACCCATAGACCCAGAGTTTAACTCCTTTGGATCCTCTGATCCTTCTTCCAGTAACTGTTTTTTTTTTCTCCTAGTTGTTGAAAACTGGAAGGAGGAGGGAATTAGGCCAAGTGCCAGATTTTATCTGAAGTGGCTAGACAGAAGCAAGGCATGTTTCCATCAGTATATTCTCCAAGGATGATGACATATTACTTTAAACTCAGTTGGAAACCTGGGTTTATTTAACACTTTTTTTTTTAAACTGCCAACTGAAGACTGAAAAGGAATTGTTATTTTTTTATTGTGTGTTTATTTGTGAGGACTGCTTTCAGGCTTTAAAGAATAGTCAATAGGAAGTGTTTTCTGGGCTTCTATCTGAGAAAAAGTGATGTGAGTCACAAAGTACAGTTCTGTGCTCCTTGGCTTGAATTCAGCATTTCTGCAGTTACCAAATCTCAGCTACACCAGATTTCTAGCTGAACATCTGCTGCCGTTCATAGAATATCCATGGAATGGCCCCATCTCTGGTATAGCACAAAGTACATGCTACAAAGATTAAATTGTAGACTGCGCTGTAGATCATTCCTCCATTACTCTTACAATAGCCTTCATACACCCAACACTGACCCCCTCTTTCATGAGAAAGCGATTCTATCTATAGCCTCTGTGTATTTTTCACACAGAAACCAAGGTATCTGATCAACATCACACTCAGTTCTGAAGAATTGTGGGTGGCCTCTTTCGTTCTGTGGTCAGTCTAATTCCAGAACCTCGTTTGACAGTCAACCCAACTTCACCTCCATGAAAAGAGACATAGAAGACCCACCACATGGATCTTTACAGGAGATGGGGGTGGGTATTTACCGGAAAGCTCTGCATGCTTCCAACCAACGTTGATGTCATCACACCGAGAGGCTATAAATGAGCCCCACACTGAGCCACTTTGGACAGCAGCCATTCTTTTGAGGGAAACCACCTCTTAGCAACATGTGCTGTGGTGACACAATATGTCCACACACCATCCCATAAGTGTGATTGAAAAGTTTTCATATTTGACCATGAACAAACACAGAAGCATGTTTAAAAAAAAAAAGATTACTGCTGCTTGTTCAAGCTACCTGTTTAAAATGAGCTGAAGGAAATGTGTTGGTCGAACTACCTAGGGTGCGAACAATGTAAATGAAATATGACAACACAACGCTGCAGTGCCAGAAACTTGTATTTTTGTCGGCTAAGTGATCGAATCATTCATAACGGGGATTCATTCACAAACCCTCCGCTCCCTCCGTTAGAATGAGAAGTGAAAGCAGGAGAGGGGGTGTGTTTCAGGACACGGATTAGATCAAATTTAACAGGAAGGGAGGATAATACATTAACATGTACACAAACATGCTCTTTGTCAGCAATGGCCATGCGGTCACTGATCCTTCGATGTAGAAAAGTGATGTAAAACTATATTTTTCATAATTTAAAAAAATATTTGCATACTGACTACCGTGAAAACTTCTGATCATAGATATATGTATATATGTGTATATCCCTGGCTCTGGATGGCCACAGTCCTCCACTGCACCTTGGTCCTGCATTCATTTCAAACAAGCGCTACCCTGTACTAAAATGGCGGCTCTATTGATGCATTCCCTTCAATAGACAGCAACAGTAAATATGTATGTAAAAATCTAATCTATCATATCTAATGTAAATATCTATGGTCTCAATCAACTATACTGTCTATGTAACTCGTGAAATATGTTTAAAAATGGCTCTTATAGTTCATTTAAGATAACTTCAAATAAAACTATGAGACTTCAAAATGTACAACACACAACAGACATAAATGATATCAGATCAGACCAGACCTTTGAGTTTAAGTTAAATGAAAATACAAATGTATTTAAACTTTTATAAATACTTTTGGTCCAACTTGACGAAATCACGTTGGTCCAGCTCAAATGCGTGTAATTGTGTAAATATATATATTTTTTGTTGGTGCTAAACAAATTGATTGGATGGAAATCCTGCCCTCAATTAAATTGAGTTCAGAGAGTTGTTTTTATTTATTTATTTATTTATTTATTTATTTATTTATTTATTTATTTATTTATTTATTTATTTATTTTTGAGTGTAGTAAGAATAGCAGAATGCTAGCTTTCAAGAACACACTTAATGGTATATCAGCCATTTGGAAATCCTGTACTGTACACGGAAATCCTGTACACATTCCAAAGAAGTCCAAAGAAAGAAATGGACTATTGTTTATTTTTATCAGTATTTTGTGCTGTTTTTGGTCACTGAGCAGCAATAAACAACACTTATATAAGCAGATTTCTTTTGATTTTCTAAACTAGTAGTGTTTTGAGTTTAATAAATGCATAATAATGGTGATGATAACCCTGAAACCGTGAATATTCTTCAGACTATATAATCGTACAACCAAAATCTATAATCGTTGCATCCCTAATTGTTACGCAATTGTTAAAACATAACATATTAATCTGTCTGAATGTAGAAGAAGCCTACTTGAGCAATACACTGATTTTGTTGTGCTTCCAAATACAACATTTGAATGTGTTTGTTAAAAAAAAAAAACCACATTGTACAGTGCAGTGATGTTATGTAGTTTCAAATTACAACATATTAACATTTTATAATATCAAAAAAGCCAACGTGGGTGTTTTAAGGAGCAAAAATACAGCATACAGTATGGGCTCTTATATGCTGTTGTGTCATGACTTATATTGCAAGTCATATCTCTCCAGCTCCTCATTTGTGATGCTTTTCATGAACTGGCCCCCATGACAGTTTAATTGAATAGCCCTGCACTAGTATATAAAAAAATGTTGTTACAGTAAATACAAATTTGCAAAATCCCTCTTTTTGGTAACACTTTATTTCGATTGTCCATTTGAGTAATAGTAGACTGTCTACGTAATATCTGTTGATACTGACATTTAACAGACATTTAACTGACTATAAGAAACTTTGCAAGTACATGTCAACTTACACGAACCCTACCCCTAACCCCAGCCGTCTGCTTATAATCTAATGAGAATTAGTTGCGATGTAACTTAAATTCAACAAACGGACCGTTAAAATAAAGTGTGACCCTCTTTTTGGCTGAACAAAATATATTTTTCATCACCACATTGTATTTCCGAACTGCTGATGATGGCCTTGCATTCACCCAAACAGATGAACTGCATGACTAAACGAGACATGGTGGAATTTGATCATTTTATAGGGAATTCTTGTCTGCATAGGTTTTTTCATTCGGTTAAGAAATCTGTGGCGTTGAGCCCTGTGGCAACATGGAGGAGACTGAAGGGACAGTAAGAGGTGTGTAATAGAGATCGATGGTTAAGAGACAGGCCGGTTAAGATGAGTAATCTGGGAGACTTGTGAGAAGCAATGACAGGGCAATCTGCGGTTAAATCTGAGCACATCGCTGCATTCCTCTGTGCTTTCCCATCATAAATTGCAGTATCAACCCTCCCCCAGTTCCCAGTCTAACCCCTGCAGGCATGGCCAAACACGTCAGTTTCCTGATTAATTTAATACAAAGTGAGATAAAAAAAAAAAGAAAATGTGGATTCATGTGTATCAGTGATAGCAGAATCGATTGGAATGGAGGAAATGAACTGTGCGTGTAGCCAGGAACTAAAATATTGCTTGCTTAAAATTTTCAAATGTTAAATGAAGGTAAAACAAGGCTTTTTTTTTTGTACCCAGTAGGCCAGATCTTTGGAAAGATCATCCTGTAGACAAACAGCACTGGTTAAATCTTCTTTATTTGAAAAAGTTGAGATGGGTTAATTTAATATTTTTTATGTTGTTTACATTTTGATTGCTTTAATTTTTATGTACAGCACTTTGAGTTTGCCCAACATTTGCAGCTAACGTCTTCTATTGTTCTGGGAAATCTTTCAACATGGTTAAGAAGTGTTTTTATCAACCATTCTTCTAGAAGTTCATTGTGAGGTCAGGCACTAATGGTGGATAAGTTGGCCTAGCTGACAGTCTCTGCTCTAATTCATCCTCTATTTCAAGTGTTCATTCGGGTTTAGATCAGGACTCTGTGCAGGCCAGTTAAGTTCCACCCCAACAAACTCAATAATTCGTATCTTTATGGACTTTATTTAGTGCACTAGTGTGCAGTCATGTTGGAACAGGAAGGGGTCATCCCAAAACTGTTCCCCCAAAGGTGAGAGGATGAAATTGTCCAAAACGTCTTCGTATGCTGAAGCATTTAGTGCAGGGGTCTCAAACTCAAATTGGCGGGGGCCATTTCAGTGACTGACAATTCTAGGAGGGCCGTTTAACATTCAAGTACAAGAAAAAAAAGTGGAAACCTGATAAAATTAATGTATCTTAGAACAACAGACATGACGTTTATATTTCATGCATTACCTGTCACCTGTAATAATGCAAAGCAGCAAGTTTATCGTGTCAGACATCAGCTGCTGAAATATATCTGTGGTATATTCTTCCACAGAGTATATGCAGTCAAAACTCTAGCTTTTTGTTTCTTGTTGTACACATTGAAGGGGGAGTTTAAACTGCTATGAAACTACTACAAATAATAGGCATAATACTCATAAGTCTGTACCAACCAATTGTGTTGTCTGAATAGCGTAACAACAGCAGAAAGCAGTTTGGGTAACTTAAGTGGCTTTACTGGCAATAGTTCTTCTCAATATCTTTCTTTTTTTTTTTTTTTTTTTGTAAAACTACAACAAAGAGGGAGAAAGTATGTACATATTCACTTTTACTTTAACAAATTCAATAACTAGCAGTACAATTTTATTAATGTACATTGTTTTTATGCAAATCTTAATGAGCACACGAGGAAAATCTATTAAATAAGACCGTCTGAATCGAATATTAGCAAAATTATCCTATTTGCTACACAGCATATTGTGTAAGCCATGAAGAAGTGTTTTTACAATAACATATAAGTTTCGAAACTATAGTTAGATATGACAAAAACACTCAGTATACCAAAGCTGCAGAACATAAGTCAGACGTAAAAATGTCACAATGCGTGTCTAAGTTTAAAGCAGAAGACTTTCCAAATAACTTTCAGGCATGCGTCTACACTTCATCACTGACAGAGGTCAAGGAAAGCTTAAAGCATGTGTGTCGTTTTACTCTGACCCCTGTCCAAGTCAGACTTACTCACCATGCCCTTAATAAAGGCAAACACAAATGACTCAACAGCACTCAAATGGGGTATGAAGGCCATGGCATCATTAAATAATATCAGGATCAAGTGGTAGTTTAATATTTATTTAGTATTTGTACGGTACGGTGCACAGGCTTCCCTTTTTTGTGCAAAGTTACAGCTTTTGAACTTACTATCATTGAAAAGTATGAGTGCACCACTTACTGTCACATTTGCTTCCCCAACCAAATCCATTTAGATTCTATTTATTTATTTTGAAATAGGCTCATTTTACAACTTCGCTAATGTTGAAGAGTTGAGTTTTACCATTTTTGACTCCATTCAGCCAGTCTCCAGGACTGGCGGTAGCACTTTTAGCTTAGCTTAGGATGAAAAAAAAAATTTGACTATTAGCATTTTGCTCCAAAAAAATAAAAAATCCTGTTTAAAGCTTGAAAGTTCTGTAGTTACATTGCACTCAGTATGGCTAGGAACTATACTGTCATTCTGGCGTAATAATAAAGCAACTTAGCCATATATGTGCATCCCAAATCGCATACTTATGCACCATTCTATGCCATTTTGTAGAATAAATAGTGTAAGTAGTGTTTTCACACAGAAAATAACTTTAAATAACACTTTAATTACCCGGATGATGTACTCATTCAGCCAGTAAAATGAAGTGTGCTATGATGAACACTTCAAGCACTCAAGGACTGCACGTAGCGGAAGAGGCGGAGCTAACGGTTGCACACGTTAGATAACTTAATTTATTTTGGATGGTGAAAGCAAAATTCTCTTACAAGAGGGATTATAGCGCCTCCCGATGGTGAATTCGGTTATACCCATGTTAGGTATTATTTGGTACTTTGGTCATTTATAATTTGGCAACAATCAAACGTCATCAGGGAAACGGTTTATATTTCCGCTTAGTAAAAAAACCATTAGTGTTCCATTTGGGACAACACTACATACATATACTATGCTGTTGAGTTTGTAATTGCATAAGTACATAGTGCATACTGTAAGTGTACTGAAGTGTGTCATTTAGGACGCAGCTTATGTCTGTAGCAGGTGCAACATTATTACACAGCAGCTGAATATAGTCCCCAGCTAGGTAACTGTGCTATGTAATAGAGTAAATAAGAACATTATTGAAAGTGTTTTTTTTTTAATCAGACAATAGTCTAATCTAATCTTTTATATTGTACACAAATGAATGTCGCAGCACTAAGGACAATTGCCTTATAGACAAATATGCTGATGACGCAGTTTTTTTATCCTTGTTAACAAATACAGGTTGTAATAATGACAGCGATAATCATGAGCTTTTTTTAAGTGGCGCGAAGAAGCTGAACTATTATTGAACATTACAAAAACGAAAGAGATGGTAATTGATTTTTAGAAAAAATACCCCCGAGGTGAAACCAGTGTATTTTAATGAAAAACAAGTTAAAAGGGTACAGGAATATGTGTCTTGGCACAATCTTTGATACTACATTAAATTTCCAGCAGAACTCAGAAGTGGCTACTAAGAAAGCGCATCAGAGAATGTATGTTCTTAGGAAATTGACTCTTTCTGTGTAGGAAAACATACAGAGATCTTTGTACACTACCTATATTGAGAGTATATTAAGCCTTTCCTTTTTTTGCTGGTTCTCCTCACTTTTCGACAAAAACTGCCTTCAAAGCTTAGTCAAGACTTGCTCCAACATTATTGGTTTGCTTCTGCATAGTTTAGCAGTTAGATGAACAGTAAATGATAAGGAAAACTCAGTGTGATAGAAGATGTTTCCCATCCTGTGAAGCTCTTTTTTTGTGTGTGTAATGCTCTCTGGAACAGATATACATTTACCTTTTTTTTCTGAGGCTATCAGGCTTTACAATCTTACATTTTAGTAAGTTTTTAATATATGGGCCCTTCCTATGTTCCTGTTTTTTAGAACTATTTATGAAGTTATTATGAAGCTTGCTGCTGGATTATGTTTTTTTTTTTTTAAAGATTAATTTATTGGATTTTTATGACAGTTAAACAAACAAAAGTAAAAAAAATGAAAAGAACAGTACAAATAGAAAGAAAAGTAAACAGTAAAAACTTGATTAAAAGAATAAAAAATAAATCACACTATAACCCTCATATTATGAAACGCACAGTATATGATGTGCATAAGCAATAAATGATGTTCATAAATTTTTCTAATTAAGCATATAAACGGGTCAGTACTGAAAGTTGGTGTATTGTGTATTACTAATACAGCATGGCGTATTAGTAATAAGTAGGGCCAGACAGAATCTGCGGACATTTTTTGCTATTTCTGCTAAGTATTTTGTTAAAAATCTGCGGATTTATGCAGAATGTTTTTGGGAGTATCTTAATATATGAAATAAAAGTAATACCTTTTTAACTTGTATTTAATGTCTACAATGCGAATCCAATTAGATCAACTTTATTTGGTAAGCAAAGCAAGTCTCTCATATAAAATATCTGCTTAAAGACAGAAAATATGACTTTACAAACTGTAGTGTAAATAAATCATGTGAACATTTTCATATTAGTCAAGATTATTACTGAAATTAATTTGAAAACTGAATAATTATAAATTTACACACATTTACAAAAGTAAATAAACAGAATCAATGATGGGCTAAAAATCTGCGCGCGCAGATTCCGTGTGGGCCTAAGCAATGATGATAAAACAGATAAAAGAGATAAAAAATTAAAAGAGAGAAAAAAGGGAAAATATATTAAACTAAATAAGCTGGGGGTTGGCACGTTCTTCAAACTTGTATGTTAGTGCTATGTTAGCACTAATACTCATCCGGAAGGTACAGATCAAAATAAAAGTGCAAGATTGGCAACTTTTCATTCCACAGTACTGCCTCAAGTCTCAGTGATTTGACATGCACCAGAAATGGCAACCAAATGTTCGAGAATTTGATCACTGAACCTAGAAGACTATATTTAATTTTTTGTTGTTTAATATTATATGTAAGTGATTTGTCCTTTCTATGTGTTTGATGCTACTGCCCTAAATTAATGAGAAGGGTATAAACGGAGGTCGGAGCCAGCTCCAAGTGGGTGGGACTTGAGCTCCAAGTGGGCTGTGAAAACCTGGAATTTTTATTTATTTAATGTGTTGTGCATGACACGGAGTCCAATATTGTGTTTTATTAATGTCTACACCTAAACCCATCCCTAAACACAACCTCACAGTAACCTGTTGTGTTTTATTAACGTCTACACCTAAACCCAACCCTAAACATAACCTCCCAGTAACCTGATGCGTTTTATGTATATCCGCTCCACCTACACCACCTAAACCCAACCTACTTGCGGTTTAAGTCCCTCCCACTTGGAGGTCACCCAACCTACTTGCGGTGTAATCCCTCCCACTTGGAGGTCTCCAGGCTGCAGCGATACCTACTTAAAAATTAATTGCCCCTGGTGGGATTAATAAAGTGGTTAAACTTAAACTTAATCTGATTCAATAATTTATGCTAAGCTAAGCTAAAAGTGCTTCTGCCAAACCAGGAGATCAGCTAATTGGATTTAAGAATGCTAAAACTCAAATGTTTACCGCTAGGTGACTTGCAAAATGAGCCCATTTTCCAAAAAATTAAAAATAAAACAAAAAATGTGGTGTGTTTCTTTAAAAGTTCTTCTCTTCAACGGCTTAATCTCATCTATTAACTGTCTCAACAGGGCGCAGGCGACAGCTTTATTGGAGCTCTGGCTTTTTACATGGCTCATTATCCAACAATGCCAATGGAAGAGATGGCCAGAAGAGCAAACCTTGTCGCAGCGGTGTCTGTACAAACCGTCGGCACTCAAACATCTTTTCCATTTCGGAAGGATCTGCCAACTGAACTATTCTGAAGGTGACTCCAAGGTTCTTGGCTTTAAACAGACATAACACATCAATCTGTGCACATTGTCCACACCATTGTTTTTATAATGAACAATTTTGGCTCTTCGTGATGTAACTTCTGAGCATTAATCATTTTTGAATGAGAATGTCACTGTATGATCCAAAACAAATAATTAATTCTTTTTTTAAATAAATCAATCCATCACAAACTGTTTTTTTTTTTCTTGGCAACAATTATGTACACGGATGTTTTATTAAATATCCGTTACAGGGTAATTATTCGAACATTTCCCTTTAGCCTAAAGGGATCTGCCATTGTGAAGGTGGTTCATTATTTACAGTAGGTCAACATTTTGACTTGGTACAAAAAAGGAAACAAACCCACCAAACAAATCCAATATAATGCGCTTCTTTGTGCATGGTCTTAACAGCACATTGTCCAGACAGGATGTACAACTCCTTTATGGTATCGTAACATCAGTGGTCCACAGCTGCAGTGATGTGGGGCTGATAATTTGATGCAAATCTTCCTTCGTAGCTGTAGCAGTTCTTTCATTCCACTTTAATGGTTCCACAGTGTCTGTACCAGTGGAAGTTTCTTCCATTTTAAAGAGATCGCACCTTCTTCTTTTCAAAGAACAGAACATGTTTGTTCACTGTGGAACAAAGAGACAAAAACAATAACTGAAATGAGCAACGAGCACTAATAATGAAAAGATTACTAAAAAACATTCATAAAAAATGTAGACCTCATAAAACAGACAAGCATCATTATTTTGCTGAAACACAACAAAACACAGTGTGTGTTGAAGGGTCCTGATTGTTAGTCTTGATTTCCACTTTTAGCATAAAACATTGAATTGGATTAGACCATTAGCATCTCGCTCAAAAAAAGGGTTCCTATTTAATGCTTGATTATTGTGTAGTTACATTGTGTACTACGACCGATGAAAATGAAAACTTGCTATTGGGGATGCTCAAAATAACCGAAAGGCTGCGTTTGTAACCGATTAATGGTATCAGTTAAAATGTGCAGTATGTTAGTTGGACACCCAGTGGTTAAAAAAGGTATTGCACTCCTGGATCAAAACAAATGCAAGCACAGGTTGCCAGATTGAGCACAGGAGTGAGTGATTTGAATCGTGTTCTACAAAAAAAGCAACAGCACTTGATAGAAGGAATATTTCCATATTAAGACGAGGTTTTGTCCTAACCAACACCTCAAATTGATATATTAGAAACGGCTATTTCTCACAGGTGAACAACAGAAAACTATGAAAATGATCAGCTCAGGTAAACCTCATGTGCTTCCTCGTGCTTTATTCAGTGCTAATTGCTAATAGTGCGAGTTTGAATGCCATTTTTTCATGCCATTTATTGCCATACACTGAAAGCAGCAGCAGATAGTTCACCTCAGACCTTGAAATTAGAACTTTAGAACTAAACATGGGATTCAGCATCTACATTTAATAATGTTAAAGAGGTTTAATATGTATTAAATAGATTATAAACTTTACCATTTCATGAGTGAGTGCATATTCTGTGCTTCTGAGTGGCTGTATTTAAATTTCTTTCATGTTTCGTCTGGTGCAAACAGCCAAATTGCTCATCACTGCGTATCTCGTCACATAGCGTACTGTTAGGACACGCGGTTACAGTGTGACCTGCTCACCCAATGTTTACACTCATAATATTTATATCATTTGCTAATTAATAACCTCATGTGGAACTGAATCTGTCTCATTTCGGAGCTCATATGATACTGTCCACCGGAGGTTGCATTTCGGTCACAGACGCATGCTTTCAGAGCCTTTCTGGTTGAATGAATGAATGAATGAATGAATGAATGAATGAATGAAATATGCGATTTTCCATCAAGGCAACCCAGGGTGCTGAAATATAATTGGCTAAACTGGCATGAGGAAGGTAAAAATTACAAAAAAAGACAGCGTTTCAGCACGGAAAACACATTTTCAAAGCAGAATATCTGACTCCAGCACTGTTTTTCAGATAAACAAGAATGTTGACATGGCATGTTTTTGAAATATCTGCAAACATATGATGGTATTTTATGCAATTTTTATGCAAACATATTATGGTATATTTATGTTAACTTACATACAGCACCTTATAAATTATAAAATATATATTATTTTATATATTTTTAAAGTTTGACTGCATAAGGGGCCGATCACAGCGAACACGTTTTTTGCGTTGAGAGGTTCATCCTTTGAATGGTTTATTAACAGCCGCAAATGTTTTGCATGCTGCTTATGTGCCTTGCGGTTTTGCCGTTGCATGCTGTGAACTTGCAACTGAAATAATTAAACTCTAAGCAGATAAAGTGCGTTACATCAGTCGCGTCTTTTTCAATCTTCAAGCAAATGAAAGCAGAGGTAAGGTTTGTGTTGAGGTGACTGCAGTGTTTGTGTTGTCCAGACGACCACAGAGAACTTTTAATGATGGACACTTGTAGTCGCTGTTTCAAGTTAACCAGAGCTGTATGAATTTACAAATCAACACTCGCGCAAAATACGGGTCAGCTGATTCAGTCGTTTCTAAATGACATACAAAAGCTAATAAACATTAAATTAATGACTTCTATTAACTATGTTGACAGAGGTTTTGTGATATAATAATAACAGCGGAGCATTAATTAAATGCATATTTTCCGTGGAGCGATGGATTTGAGGTAGACTGATATTTTTATATGATGGAAGAAAAACCTACCAGTTGAGAAACACTGCTTTAAAGGATTCAGTCAGTGTTTTCATTTTGTAATAAAAAATTTTCATTTAAATGAAAAACATCTAGGACAGGCCTATTCATTTTATTTTTATTCTTTTTTCTATGCTGTTGGAAACACTGCATGTGTCTGAAGATGCTCTGTTATTGTTCTAGATGCTGCTGTTCACATGTCAAAATAAATCCATATTTTAAAATGCTCTATTTAATGTGTCAGACACAAAACAGATTTTTTTTTAAATTAAAGAATAATTTTAGATTAATCTGAACAGTAAATAATTAATTTTCGGTTAACTAATTCGGTTGGCAAAATTAACCGAAATGAGCATCCCTAGTTGCTATAGTGGCTCGGCCATAGCAACTCAATATGGCTAGGAACTATACTCTCATTCAGGCGTAATAATCAAGAGCTTTGCTGCCATACCATGGCTGCAGCAGGCTTAATTAAGGGTATGTTGCAATGACAACGGGTAAAACTTTTCTTGGTGGCCTCTGAAGCTCTTAATACGCTCAGAATTGACACAAATATCAGCGATGTAGACCGCTCAGCGATGGAAAAATAATCAGACATGGGTGCAACAACTAGTGCCATCTTTTGTCTTCTTTTATTTATTATACCCTTATAATAAATAATGTATAACACAATACAGTTTTAGTGGTTTAGTGAATTTCCTTTCAAATTTGGGAATTGCTCTGAATTTCTTACAAGAAGTCAATTAAAGTTAAGGCATGTGATAAACAAAACGCCTTCATGTGCATGTGATCCATGGAATCAGCATCAAACCCAAGTTAATAAAGAAAGTTGATAGTCAGCAGCATTATAGTATGTTTTTGCTTCCATAGTAACAGTTGCCAGGATTTTTGCTAATAATTTAATCTTAATAATTACTAATAAAAGTGATGTTTAATGTTAAAATATGTTTAATTCATGCAGTGATGTAAAATATATTCAAACAGAATCACCACCACCAGCTGAAGGATTTGGTTCATGAGCTCTTAATCTGAAGATAATTATGTATGAAAACTGAATGTTTGCCATTATCAATTCACAGTAATAAAAAAAAAAAAATATATATATATATATATATATATATATATATATATATATATATATATATAAAATAAAAGAAACTGTGTTGGGCTACTTTTGATTGGCCATTGGGCTACTTTTGTTGTGAAAACCTGGCAACAGTTGTGTCTACATTGGGGCACCAAATGGGGCTAAAATGAAACTGATCACCACATTGCACAACATATTTAACTTAAATATTTACGTAATTGAAGCCGTTGCTCATAGATCCCCGTAGGCAAAAACATACAAACCACTTCAAATCATTTTTATCAGTTATAATTAATACTGCCTTTTGCCCCTTTTTGTTTTGTTATAGTTTTTTTATAGATAATTATCATGATGTTGGAGTGCACGATGCTGGCTTAACCCTAACCCTAACCCTAAATTGCATAGGGATATGTGTGCTGCTGTGACATTTTATTAATTTTTTAACTAAATATTTGTAACATACTTGTCTAAACAAAAAATTTAGGGGTGTAAAAATACTCAAACCGAAAAAGAAAAAAAGTTATATTATAGTGAGAGCAATATGTATTCCATTAGCAAATGAAGCAAAAAAAAGTTAAATAAAAACAAGATAAGAAAAGTTTTTAAAAAAAAGTTTGATAAATGAGGCCCAGATTCACAGGAAAATCCTGTGTTGTGACACAATAAAGATTAAAAAAATATAAAAAATAATAAACAAAAATATAACTTAAAAATAAAAATAATAGTGACACACTTTATTTTCTTCCCTATTATTATCATCCTTTTACACTTTTTTTTTGTATCTGCCCAATAATAACAAACATCCGTGAGCGATTAAGTAGTGAAAAATCGTCTCTCCTTTACCCGTTTCATACTGCTTGTTCTGTGTGCAGACAGTCACATGCTCTGCAGACCCACACCTTTGCCTCCTGCCGGGATTTCTAATTCTACTAAAATGTCTGGGATTCGTTTTTGCTTTTCGATAATAAATTATTTAATCTAAACCATTTGTTCTCAACTGGATTGACCAATGAACCCATATTTTTACATATGGGTTCCCAAACTATAATTTTAGGAATTATAATTTATTTGTATTTATTTGTTAACATACACAAGTAGTGACAGATAAATCATAAGAAAATCACAAAGACTTACAAATAAACAATATTTTATTGCTAACATTTAAAGGGCCATGAAACACCAAAACACATTTTTTGACCTGTTGACAGTCATATCTGTGTCCCACGCTGCTATAAACACTATTATGACACATATAATTGACTAAAAAGTGAAAATTGGTTGTTTTTGCGTTATTTCGGTTTGAAACGAATTTTTGAAGCTGCGTCACGCCGATGAGATCCTTGCGTATATTCCAGCGTGGAGAGTGGATGCCTTTCCCGGCCAGAACGTTCTGACGTCTCTGGGTGTTCGGCATTAATTCATGAGATAGACTTGGTTCAAACCAACCAGAGCGCTCTATTGTGTAAGCAGCGCAGCTTCATTAATATTCATGATCGCTTCGAAGATTGTACCTTACAGCAGTTGCGGAAGACGCATCAAGCGCGAGTGATTTACATGCTAAGTCAATGCAAAGGCGCGAATAGGCATCCTGCAACGCGATACGCACAAATGGCGCCGCGCGTTTGACGCGCTTAACGCCGTAATTCGCGCGAATCGCTTCAGTTTGAAAATGAAATGAAAATGAGCTTCAGCGGATGTTCGCGCCGCGTTAACCAATCAGGAGCTTGCTCTTGTGGGGGTGTGATTATGACGTAGCGCCTGTTGTTATTGTCCTGAGGGAAGACTCGGCTCGGCTCAGTCAGAAGCACCGCTGAAAGCTTCCATCATCCAGGTACAGTTTCTGAGCTCACAGAGCTGGTGCACCTCTGAAATAATCTAATGGACTATCAGCCTTCAACAGTGGACTATCAGTGGAATATCAGCCTTCATAAAGCACATAAAACAGTTATTCTCTCTATAAAACACCTGTTAGCCATTTAGCAATAAAGCTACAGTCACCAAGCCATAGACAGAAGCCCTGCCCATCACGCCAATCCGAAAATAAAGAGAAAGCGCCGTTAAAGTCAACAAATTAATAACTTGGCTAATAATTTGGCAAATAATTCGATTACTGATGTCCATGTATACACAGTCTGTGTGAAAAGGAGCGCGTGCACAAATGGAAACTAACATTTTTATGCAAAACCTTCCCTCTTTCCCCTTCCCCGACACTCCTACCTAAACAGAGCTGGACACGCCCACTTTACTGAGCTTTTCCAAACTAGAGGTGTGAAAACACCACGCTGAGACTGGGAGGTTTCGTGGACCTTTAACAAAATGTATCAAATTATAAAACTTTTACAAGGTAAAAACGACAAATACTGTAACCAGTGGTTAGGGTAAAGAAATGTTCAGTTCCCATGAACTAAACTGAACTATTGTCGCACGCGCATTTTAAAATAAAAGTCTGATACAAGCAAAATAAATGAAAAATTTATGTTTTTTTTTTTTGACCACACACTTCGTGACCCACTAAAAATGTTCCCACCTGTTGAGAAACACTGATCTAAACGACTTTTTAATAAAAAAGCTTCACTTTACTAAAAGTGAAGAAAACTTTACCTACTACTTAGAGATGATGAAATCATCTAAATGGGTTGCAGAAATTTGTACACCGTTTAAAATTGGTAATCAACTCATTTGCCTTATTTAAACAAATCTACACATTTTATTCTTATAATTTTTATAGATATTGTCTGTTTTTATTCCGTTTTCTGTCATTTAGTTCTCATTTGCTGGATATTTTATTAGTTTGATGATATCAATATGGCTCCTGAATAGCATGAAAGTAAGAGAAACAGTGGATTAATAGTAGCTATTTATTACAACAGTCTTTTTTTTAACTTGTAACCCACTGTAAAGAAAAAGTTTAAAAGAGATCCTTAATAAATAAAAATAGTGTTAAAAATCAAATTAAGTTTTATTTGTGACATATAGTTAACTATATATGTGCTGTGGGTAAAAGGTGTGTCTCAATCAGGCTACCACGGCAAGTACATTTCAAACCTGAGGGAAGCACTGATATATATAAATTGTGTTTACAGTAATAATGCTGATAGTTTGTCTCACCTATTGGGTCATTCTTCCGCAAAACCAGTTTTTCTCTCAGTCGTCCCCGTTTGGTGTTAAAAGAATAACCAGTGCCAGCCGCACTCACCATTTGAACCAGCAATGTCCTAAAACAGATGAAGATTGTAAGACTCTTAAATGTATCAGTCTTTAAAATGAGAAATTTACATTTTAATACATTGACGATTGACTGATACATTTAAAAAGTCTTAAATGTATTAGTCAATAAACATTAGACAAAGCAACATCTCGGTGCTAACATTTAACTGTATTTAACCGTTACCAGAGTAATAAAGTTTACAATTGTAGTTGTCAACAACAATTGAGGTAAAGTTGGTTTTATATTCGCACATTTGTTCATTTTTGAACTGTGACAACTTCTGACACTCCTTTGAATACTGGGTCTGAAATCGCATGCAAGTATGACTTCACAACAACATTAGCACTGCTTAATTGACAGTGAACAATGCCATTAGCTGCTTACGGTTACCCTATTTAGAATTAGCAAAAAATACATTTCTTAAATCACATAATTAAGGAGTCCGTTTATTCATCAGGGGTCGCCACAGCAGAATGAACCGCCAACTTATCCAGCACGTTTTACACAGTGGATGCGATTCCAGCTGCAACCCGGAACTTGGAAACATTGATACACACCAATTTAGTTTAATCAATTCACCTATAGCGCATGTCTTTAGACTGTGGGGGAAACAGAAGCACTTGGAGGAAGCCCACATGAACACGGGGAGAACATGCAAAGTTCACACAGAAATGCCAAGTGACCTCGAACCAGTGACCAACAGTGCTAACCACTGAACCACCGTGTCACCCGGGGAAAGTCTGAATGTGCGGATATAAAACCAACTTTATGCCAATTCAACAACAGATCATGTAACATTGCCCATGATGTGGTGTGTATTATCCAGTGTGAAAGAGTTTTTATTTACTTATTACTATATACGTATTGTTACTCTTGCTATGTTTAACGTTTGCATTTAACGACCTGGTTCCACCGCACACAAGTCTTGCAATTCAGAAACTAATGCTGCTTAAAAGTATAATACAAAGTGTGAAAAACATGAGGGAATACTCACTTAGATTTGCTCTTGGCAACTAGATTGAGTACGAAACAGAGAAAACAAACAGAAGTCATTAGCATTAAGAATGAACAGTGTGATAAAACCTAATGCATCACATTGAGTTAAAGTTTTGTTTTATTTGCACATTCGTTCCCTATATTGTTTACCATGGTACTTTGAATAATCGGTCTGAAATCACATGAAAGTATAGCCAGTGTTGGGGAAAGTTACTTGTGAAAGTAATGCATTACAATATTGAGTTACTCCCAAAAAAGTAACTAGTTGAGTTACTTAGTTACTTTTTTTTTGTATTTATTAGTAAGTAATACGTCATGTTACTTTTGAGTTACTTTTTAACATCTGCCTGATGCTTTTTGATGTTCTGCAACAAAGCACTGTATAATCCTCACCTTCATTTACCTTTAAAAAACACATCAAATAATATTTTAGGATAATGTTATCTGAAAACCTCCTGACCTCAGAGTGATACAGTACATGTCGTATATATAGATTATTGAAAGTTTAAAGCTCCGCTACTTTTGTGCTATTTGTCTCAAGTAAAATCACTGTCCATTGAGACTTTAATCCCCTTTTTCTTCTTCTTTGATGCGTTCAAAATAATGAATACATTCTGTCTTTCACTCTGTGATTCATTAGCTACGTTTCCATCCACCTATATGTATGTGCATTTTGTATATGCGCATAATAAAACAGCTGATGGAAATGGCAAGATGCAAATAAATTTAGAAAAAAAACAGCTTATAGAAACGTCAGGATATGAATAAACTCTGAAAATAAAACTGCTGATGGAAACGGCAAGATGCGAA
>CAIGQQ010002476.1:2687538-2695547 GCA_903798035.1 Danio albolineatus | reverse complement strand
AGAAAGAAAGAAAGAAAGAAAGAAAGAAAGAAAGAAAGAAAGAAAGACACACAGATGGGTTCACATAACAGACACCTGTCTAGTCTGTGTGAAGATATGATTCATTGGCTGTTTCTCAATATGCGTTCTTCAGCGGTCTTGCGTCCTCGTGTTCTCGTGTAATCTAATCATCATTATCATCCGCCGAAGTTCAGTTCCAATACTCAAGACCGCAAGAACGGAGGATGCGTGAAAGTTCCCGGATGAGTTCTTGATATCAGGGACGCACCGATGCAGACTTGAGCACCGAACTCACTCTAGAAGTCCCAGAAGTCATTGCGACTGGAGGTGGGAAGCGCAGCATTTTGTATAGATTTATTATCAAAGTTTAGAGATATGGCTTATTTAACTTAGGAGTTTCCCTAAGTGAGACGGTGAAAGTAAACAATACCGTGGAAATCTTAATAAAGGCACAAACACATTAAGGGTGTTTATTTGTTAAAATTCATATTAAAATCTGTTTTATTTGTGATGTGCAGCGTATATTTGTAAGGTCTTTATGCAGAGTATATACTGTGAAACAGGGGGGCAACAATAAAACGTTGTATAGACGCTATAATGTTTAAATAGATTTTGGTTAAAGATGCGTGAGGGTCATGTGACCATCAGGAAGATCTCATTTCTCGCAGGACGCGTTCTCTGTCCTCGCGGTCTCCCGAGATCGTTCTCCCGATGTGACCTGGCAAGACCGGTCTCCACAAGAACACAAGTCTGTTCTCTGTGTTCTTGGAATTGAGAAACAGCCATTGTTTCATCAAGAAGATGGTTCATGTTAGAGGATACAACGCTATCTCATACGTAACTTTTTAATTTAGTGGCTTAGTCATATGAATCCATACGATCTTATACCCAATGATGGTTGTTTTCTTGGGAATTAACTTGTATGAGTTAGCCACTAAACTGACAAAACGCAAAATGATTACGTTTCCTCATGGAATCAGGCTGGAGGATCAGCACATAAGAGAAGAGATGTGTACCTGCAAAAGACATTGTTCAATTTAAAATGTGTGAGTGGTGAGTGAATGAGTAAGTGAGTGTTTGAGTGAGTGAGTGAGTAAGTGAGTAAATGAGTGAGTGAGTAAATGAGTGAGTGAGTAAATGAGTGAGTGATTGAGTGAGTTGAGGTGGTGTGTATGGGGATGTTTTCTGTCTAATGGATGAATATAGTCTGGATACCCATTCACTTCCTATGGCGGTCACTTTTGACCGGGAACACCACAGGTGTAACATGGTTGATTCACACCAAAAAAATCAGTGTACATTTAACTCAATTGGAGTTAAAATAAAACTTTCTAAAGTGTGGAATTTGTACATTACTCACAGAGTTCATTTTAACACAGTAAGAGTTTTTTCTTACATCAACAAAGTGGTAATATATTAAATGTGTACATTACTCACAGAGTTCAAATGTTTATAAGCTAATGAGTGCATATACTGCTTCTGATAAGAATTAATTTATTATATTTTATAATTTATTATATCACCAAGACTCGTACAACATACTGGTTTGATCACTGTTTGTCCAAAAGAACCAGTTTGAGTAAAAAACAACTTCCCTTCATTAGTGGGAAATACACTGCATATTAGGTTAAAGTTTAACGTAAAAAAAACCAACTCTTAATTATACGCTCTTTCACACTCGTGGATTGAAATGTACTCTGTGTTTTAACACTGAACACTATCACACTGTATATTTAACACCGGAATTTTTGCTGTGTTAAAACACTCAAAATTCAATGTAAGAGGCGATCATCACGGTTATATGTTCAAGTGAAAAGTGTGGAGGATATCATAAGGCATGACATGTAAAACACAACAGTGTTTTAAGATGTAAATCAGTCAGATGTGACCCAAAAATGACAGGAAGATTAAAATAAGTAATTTGAAGCAGCAAACATCTGATCATGTGGATTTGTTGCTTTTTAAACACTGGTCCAGTTATTTTATTATAATTATTTTAATCATACAATTATTTATAAAAGACTAACAGAAGTAGCGAAGCTCTTGTTTGCTACAGATATGCTTGCTTTAGATCTCTCCAGGTCCAGCATTCTTAGCAGTGGTAGTTTTACGTAAGGCTGTCCTTTTTTAGTGTGCTCGGGGAAGAAAATAGCCATCTGGCATTCTAAAAGCGGACTCTTGGACGCACCGTGCCCACGCTTTCCGCCAGTGGGTCAGTGGGTGAGAGAGGGAGGGAGACCACAGGGGAGGAAGAGATGGGCTGAAATGGTCCAGAGAGCGGTGGGTGGTGTGGGCTGTGTGCACCTGGAAAGACAGTGTCGTTCAGGACATGTAGGCTGAGAGCGTTTGTGTTCTGCAACAAGGGTGTGAAGGTCACAGCACTCCGCATGTCATCAGTTTTTTTTTAGTTCTGTTTGGTAGAGAGGGAGCCCAAAGAAACACACTGACGTAGATGCAACAGATTTGTTTGATAGTTGTTTCCCTTTATTGGGCACGCTGAGTAATACGCAGGATAAGAGAAACGTTTGAATAAAACGGCAAAGAAATATTTTTTCCTTCATTTAAAAAAATTATATAAATTAATTATTATTACTTACAAGATACATAGAGATATGCACACATACAAAGGGATTCACTCATGCAAATGTCTGATAACCATTGGCAAATTTTTAAGAAATTCACCAAAAATGCTATAAATTCATGATTATTACTTATTACAAGATACATATCTCATAATGCAGTGCTCAGTATATAGAAGTACACCCGAATCTTACATCACAAATCTTTTAAATTCATATTTTTGACTTCTATGCAATAGAGATTCATATTTTTGGAGCTATGCAATATAATATTTGTACACATACATTGCATTAGTCAGTACTAAAGCCAAATCTGGAGCTAATCTAACAAAATAACTTGCAATAACAGACCAAAAACTAGTACACCCAAATTTATATGTTATAGAACAATATTATATACAATTTTTAAAAACAAGAGAAACAAAGAGAAGCAAAAAAATATATAAAAAATTACAAATTTAGTTTATTTTGAGGGTTGTAATATTATTATTATTATTATTATTATTATTTTATTTCCTTTTTTTGCAATATTTTGCCTGTATCTAATTATCTTTCAATTTCTCTATATGTTTGGTGACTAAAATAATATTATAATAAATATATCTGTTTAATAAATTTGTTTTGTTTAAATCAGAGATGCCCAAAGTAGGGCCTGTGGGCCAAAGTTGGCCCATTGTAAGCTTTGATTGGGCCCACCATCCCATCTGAGAAGAGAGTAAGAAAGATAGAAATTGTTGGGGTGAATGACTTTAACACAGAGATCGTCATTACTAATTTGACGTAATCTTTTTTGGTTTGTTTGTTCGATTGCTGCATTACAAAAAACAGCAAACTGAAATGAAATGTTTCAACTAAATTTTAAATGGAACAGATTTTTTAAAGGTAAATACTGTCACTCGAAGGATAGAGGACAATGCAGAAGACATCAGTGAGTAAGTCAAGGCAGAAACTAGTGTAACTCCATTCTGTTACTTATTAGACACTCATTATAAAATGTTAAATAATTATGCTGTATTAGTTTTCTACAATGTTTTCTAATTATTTTTAAATATTTTTAAATAAGGGCGCCACGGCGGCGTAGTGAGTAGCACGTTTGCCTCACAACAAGAAGGTCACTGGTTTGAGCCCCGGCTGGGTCAGAGTTTGCATGCTCTCCCTGTGGTCGCGTGGGTTTCCTCCGGGTGCTCCGGTTTCCCCCACAAGTCCAAAGAGATGCGGTACAGGTGAATTGGGTAGGCTAAATTGTCCATAGTGTATTAGTGTGAATGAGTGTGTGGATTTTTCCGAGAGATGAGTTGCGGCTGGAAGGGCATCCGCTGCGTAAAACAAAAATGCTTGATAAATTAGCAGTTCATTCCGCTGTGGCGACCCCAGATTAATAAAGGGACTAAGCCGAAAAGAAAATGAATGAATGAATGAATGAATTATTAAATAAATTGGGAAATTTTCCATGGCAACTATATATATCTTTGGCCCACTAGACTAAATCAAGGTTGGTGTTTGGCCCTTTGTAAGAAAAAGCTTGGGCACCCCTGGTTTATATGCACCAAAGTACATTGCCTATATTCACTAACCAAAAACTAGTGCACCCAAATTTATATGTTATAGAACAATATTATATACAAATTTAAAAAGAAGAAAAATCAAGAGAAGCAAAAAAAATTTTTTTTATTTTATTTTAAAGTTTAGTTTATTTTGAAGGTTGTAATTTTTTATTATTTTTATTTTATTTTATTTTTGCAATATTTGGCTTGAATTTAATTATCTTTTAATTTCTAAATATGTTTGGTGACTAAAATATTATTTTAATAAATATATCTGTTTAATAAATTCATGGTTGGTTTTTGGCCCTTTGTAAGAAAAGGTTTGGGCACCCCTGGTTTAAGCGCACCAAAAGTACATTGCCTATTCACTGAGAAATGGATTAAAAATATTTATTTTCAAAATGGGGAGTACTCAATTAGGCTGAGCACTGTGAATATAAAGAGAGAGAGAGTATATTAGAATATTTTATATATTTACGGATGCCCTTCCAGCTGCAACCCATCTCTGGGAAACATCCAGAAACACACATTCACACTCATTCACTACGGACAATTTAGCCTATCCAATTCACCTGTACCACATGTCTTTGGACTTGTGGGGAAAACCGGAGCACCCGGAGGAAACCCACGCAACCACGGGGAGAACATGCAAACTTCACACAGAAATGTCAACTGGCCCAGCCGGGGCTCGAACCAGCGACCTTCTTGCTGTGAGGCGAACGTGCTACTCGCTACGCCACCGTGTCGCCCCTATTTTTGGTCATACAATAATAATTGTTGGTCATGACCAGACAGAATCTGCTGACATTTTTTGCTATTGCTGCGCAGAATTTTGTAAAAGATCTGCAGATTTGTGCTGAATGATTTTGGGACTATCGTAACTAAAAACCTAAAATATGAAATAAAAAAAATTTTTTTTTTAAACTGTTAGTTTAGAATGCAAATTCAATTAGATCCCCTTAGTTGGCAAGTCTATAATATTTCTACTAAAAGACAGAAAATATTACGTTACAAACTGTATTGTAAATAAATCTTTTGAACAATTTTATATTAGTCACTACTATTACTTAATAAATTAAATTTTACACAAGTAAATAAGTAGACTTAATACTGGACTGAAAATCTGCAGAAATCTGTGGAATTCTGCTCGTGCAAATTCCGTGTGGGCCTAACTAAATAATATATTAACAATTATTATATAATTTCATATATTATATTAGATATTAAGAAATATTAGCTACAGTATATATAAACAAACACACATTAAATGTTTGAAATATGTAAACCTGGATCACAAAACTAGTCTTAAACAATGGTAATAGGTAAAAATACATTGCATAAGTAAAAATAAATTTTATTGTATGGCAAAAAAAAAAAAAAAAACATTAGAAATGAAAGCAAACATCATGTTTACATGTTTTGTAAATGTTGTTCCATAAATCTATAAAAAACATTTTTGATTAATAATTTGCATTGCTAAAATGGAATTTGGACGACTTTAAAGATGATTTTTTTGATATTTTTTATATTTTCGAACCTTCAGATTCCAGATTTTTACATTTGTATCTGTGCCGAATATGATCCAAATCATACATCAATGGAAAGCTTATTTGTTCAGTTTTTTTGTTGTTATTTGTTTGTTTGTTTTACTATATCTCAATTTACAAAAATTAAATTACTTGAGTCTTTTTTTGTGATCCAGGTTCACATATGTGCGTATTAACATTGAAATACAAATATATAACATGGTGTAGCAATTTATGCTATGCGGAACACATACAAATAGAAAATTGACTTGCTGTGTGCTAACCACTGAGCCACCATGTCGCCAATCAGATATAAATTAAATAGTATAAATAGTGTTTTTAAAAATCTGGAATGAACGTGTTTCTGGTAAGTTCTGTTGTTTGGAAGCAATGATGTCCTTTGCCTGTATCATTATTAAAACCGGTTTTGTCCAAAGAACATTTTTGAAAAAGTTTAAAACATTTTTTCTTTATACAGATATTTTCTCACGGTGTTTCTTTTTTTGGTCTTACAGTGCATTACAGTAAAATGTTAATAATAATCATTAAAATGTATTTCTTTTTCCTTGTTGTAACTGCCCAGATTCTATTAGATTGCTGTGGATGTCAGTGGGTGCCAGCTACAGACATTTTTCAAAACAATGAATTAGAAAAAAACTACACTAATATGTTTTGAACAAGTGAAGGGTGAAGAAATGATGGTAGGATTTTCATTTTTGGGCGAAAAATGCCTTTAATCCAGCTGGAGATCTGCATTAGTAATTGGTCATGCAGCGCCCTCTATTGACAAACATTGAAATTGAGTTTTCTGTTCACTTCTGTCAGAATTTCTCCAATTGTCTCTGGATGGGGCGGCACGGTGGGTCAGTGGTTAGTACTGTCGCGCTGTGTTCAAATCCCAGCTGTTCCAGTTGGCATTGTGTTTGCATGTTTTCCCCGTGTTCGTGTGGGTTTTCTCCGAGGTCATCTGGTTGCCTCCACAGTCCAAAGACATGCTGTATACAATATGGTTGGGATATGTGTCGGGAATGAGTGTGTGAATAAATATCTGTGTATGGGTGTTTCCCAGTACTGGGTTGTGGTTGAAAGGGCATCCGCTAGGTAAAACATATGCTAGAATCTTTGGCGGTTCAGGGTGACATGGTGGCGCAGTGGGTAGTGCTGTCGCCTCACAGCAAGAAGGTCGCTGGTTCGAGCCTCGGCTGGGTCAGTTGGCATTTCTGTGTGGAGTTTGCATGTTCTCCCTGTGGTCGCAAGGGTTTCCTCCAGGTGCTCCGGTTTCCCCCACAGTCCAAAGATATGCGTACGGGTGAATTGGGTAGGCTAAATTTTCCGTAGTGTATGTGTGTGAATGAGAATGTTTCCCAGAGGTTGTGGCTGGAAGGGCATCCGCTGCGTAAAACAAATGCTGGATAAGTTGGCGGTTCATTCTGCTGTGGCGATCCCGGATTAATAAAGGGACTAAGCCGAAAAGAAAATGAATGAATGAGTTGGCGGTTCATTCTGCTGTGCTGACCTCTGAAATAGAGAGGAAGCTGAATGAATAAATGAGTTTGTGGATCCAGCCTTGATTATGCAAGCTGAAACTGAAACTTGAAACTTGAGTCAATTTCGTTGTTCATTCTAAGCAGTTTATAATTCGACATCACTAAAACATATATTTCAATATAAAGCTGATGCCAGATGGAAGTTACCCTATGGCCCTGACGTGTACGATCCTTAATTTAATATTTAATTCAAGATTCATTATCAAGATCCACCATAAGAGACCTCCGGTATCACCACTGTCCTATTGTTGTTAAAAATAATTTCTCACATTTGAACTATTTGTTGAATATGCCAATTTTTACTTAGGATTTTTCATGGTGCTGCTCTTCCTTTAAGAGGTTTTGTCACACACTGACCTCAGAAAAAAAAACACAGTTACTCGCTCAACTTCCAGATCAGTGTAGACTACTGTAGTATTGCTAAACTGCACTCAATAAGTCTGTATTTCCTTCTACTTATGTAAATCATTGTAATAGTTTACAAGGATTATTTTATAAACAGTGTTTTGTAATGAAATTGTTAATCTGCTTTTGATTTTAATTTCCACTGTTTATTTTATTTATTAAAAATTAGCAAGAATACCATCCATATATATAGTATAGGCTAAACATGAAGCAGGTTTCAAGTGTTTTCACGTCTGACAAAGAAATGGCTAATATCAAGACAAATTTGCATTCACTGGTGATCAGGCCCGGATTAAGAATTCAGAGGCCACTGGGTACAATGTCTTGTAGGGCCTCCTACCGCACCCCTATAGTTGATGTAAAAACTAAGATTAATATAATATTTTTTAAAAATAAAATTTATCTATA
>CAIGQQ010002476.1:2680038-2682538 GCA_903798035.1 Danio albolineatus | reverse complement strand
ATGCAGTATTTAAATTTCTTAATTAAACAAAAAATGAGGCATATAACTACAAAAAGATCCAGTTTTTTTTAGAAAAAAAGAACTAGCCCATTCACCAGGCTGGCTACAGGCCTGGACATTTAAAATAAGGTTATCATATCACCAGAAACTTATACCAGCACATGCCTATATATTTATACAGTTGAAGTCAGAATTAATATGTTGTACCAAATGATGTTTAACAGAACAAGGAAATCTTCACAGTATGTCTGATAATTTTTTTTTTCTTCTGGAAGAGGGTCTTATTTGTTTTATTTCTGTTAGAATAAAAGCAGTTTTTATTTTTTTAAGAACCATTTTAAGTTCAAAAGTATTACCCCTTTTGAGCCCATTTTTTTGTTCGATAGTCTACAGAACAAACCATCATTATATAATAAATTACCCTAACCTGCCGAGTTAACCTAATTAACCTAGTTAAGCCTTTAAGCTAGAAGTGTCTTGAAAAACATCTAGTAAAATATTATTTACTGTCTACTGTCATCATGGCAAAGACATATAAATAAATAAGTTATTGGAGATGTGTTATTATTAAAACTGTTTAGAAATGTGTCCGTGGAATAGAAATTGGGGGTAAAAAACAGGGGGGCTAATAATAAAAATAATAATATATACAATTGAATTTTTTAAGTATTTTGGCTGGTTAACATATTAAAAAGCTTCATGTAAAGAAAATTACTCTTGCAAACCACAATTCATCCAATCAAAAGAAGTAAAAAAGCAAACAATACCGTACATTTAAAACGAGCCTGTAAACACAAGAGGGTCCGTATAATTGCTCTTCGTGTGGCCAAAAAACATCACGATAATTAAAAAGCTTTTCATACCCCTTTAAGACATTGCAGTCCCGCCTCATTCTACAACGCAATGACATCAGTGGTTTAAGCCACCAATGAAAAAGCACGACGAGCATAGGATAGAGAGAGTAGTGTGTGTAGTGCGGATACGTATGTGTGTGTGTGTGTGTGTGCGCGTGTGCGTGTGCGTGTGCGTGAGTGAGTGAGTGAGTGAGTGCGTTCGAAATCCTATAGACACTTTTTATTTTAATTATACACGTTTCATCGTCCGTCTGTCGATTAGCATTGACTTTACACATCCATGGATTATAACAGCGTTTTTGATGAGTGATGATGTCACTGCCGCTGATCAATTCCACACGACACAGGACTTAAATAGTTATTTCTAATTAGTTTACCTTCGTGAGAGCGATGGATTTTTAGACAAAGCCACGAGATTTTCTTTAAACTTGAACTTTAAAACCCGAACTGGTCCCGCTCGGAGATCTGGTGTTGTTGTTTTGGCGCTGATGAACTCATGATATTTGTTTATTTGGGTTCCAGCACGAGTTTGTTTGCATGGAGCTGAACATCTCTGAATACACACATCATTATTGACTGTTCTTAGAAAGAGCTGATCAACTCAGGGCTTGTGTGTCAAAGATGAATCTTTAATTTCATGAAGTGATCTTAAACTGAGAACAATCAAGGACAGGCAGAATGCTGAAGACCCTCACTAAAAAACTCAGAAGACACTCACTAAATGAGATCCACCCTATTCAACTAAAGGTAAGCCAGTAAATAATTATGTACAAACATTTACTATATTGTGAATTCACTGTAGTCACAATAATACCAAATACCTTTCTAGGCCAAGATGCGTGTAGTGTAACTTTATACTGAATAGTGTTAGAAATCTGGCCACATATTAAACTACAATGCTAATGTTACTCAGCATTTACATAAATAAGCACAGTATAATACTAATTTATGGATAACTTTTAAACTTGTATAACAAACAAACATCATGTATTATACAGTAATAAGCACTTTTTTGTTTTATGCTGTATTGTGCCACATTGCAGTCTTGCTATTTATCACACTCATTTCAAGACCATTGTACTACTATTTGTTTGTCTATAGCTCAAGGTGGATTTATTACAAGCAGACTAGTTTAAAACTTACCCACTCATTTAAACTACTATGCATATTTACTCAAGCTATCATCACACATACAGTTCCAGTGAAACTGGGAGTTAACAAACATCAAATACTTGCTTCAGAAACTGTACATTTAAATTTCTATCTATCTATCTATCTATCTATCTATCTATCTATCTATCTATCTATCTATCTATCTATCTATCTATCTATCTGTCTGTCTGTCTGTCTATCTATATATCCATCTATCTATCTATCAAAAAACAAGCAATGTAATATATTTCACTAGCAATGGCATAGTAACACCCTTGCAAACGCCTTAGAAACCACATAACAGCATCGTTGCAACCACCCACAAGCAAACACAAAGAAACACTCTAGCAACCCCAAAAAACCTTAGCAACTGTCCAAGAGCCACACAGTTTAACCTAGCAACCACATAATAACATCAAAAAATCTATCTATCTATCTATCTATCTATCTGTCTGTCTGTCTGTCTGTCTGTCTGTCTGTCTGTCTGTCTGTCT
>CAIGQQ010002476.1:2656431-2679638 GCA_903798035.1 Danio albolineatus | reverse complement strand
ATAACTATAATAAACACGCGCACAAAAACTGGAAAATGAAAATGAAACACTGGCCAATTTAGTGTTGGAGGTTTCATGGCTAAATTTGACCAGCCTGGTGGCTTCATTGACCAGTAAGAGCAGAGTGTGAAAGTTTAATTAGCAGAGAAATAGCACAGTCTTGCTTAAAATATTCCAATGCACACAACATAATGGGTGACATTTCAGAGTTCAAAAGAGGACAAGTTATTGGCGTCGTCTCGTTAGCGCATCTGTGACCAAGACAGACGTCTTTATGACGTATGGTAGCCATGATATCCAGGGTAATGTCAGTATACCAACAAGAAGGAATAACCACATCCAACAGGAGTAACTGTGGATGCAAGAGGAAACTGTCTGAAAGGGATGTCCGGGTGCTAACCCGAAAACTTATGTCTAAAAAACAAAAATTCTCAGCTGACCACCTCACTGCAGAATTAAATGTTCACCTCAACTCTCATGTTTTCACCAAAACTGTTTGTCGGGAACTCCACAGAGTCAATATACATGACTGGGCTGCTATAGCCGAACCTTTTGTCACTCATGCCAATGCCAAACATTCCTTTTAATAGTGCCAGCAGCAAAAAATCTTCAGCTCTGGACAATGTGAAACATTAATTGCTCTCTTGTTCCACCTTCACTGTCTTTCCCACATCAGGGATAGTTACAGTGTGGAAATGGAGCACACCACCCAAACTATTGCATGCCCTGGGTGAAGCATGGGGGTGGATAAGTAACGGTTTGTGCTGCAATATCACATTCCCTAGGCCCAATACTTGTGCTAGATGGCTGCATCACTGCCAAGGCCTTGGACCCTTCTGGAGGACCATGTTCACCCAGTGGTTCAAACATTGTATCCTGGAGGCAGTGCTGTGTGAGAGACTGGTGGCAGAAGGGTTTGACAAAATAGTGAAGTCACATTCACCAGATCTACATATTATTGAGCCACCTTGGGGTGTTGTGGATGAGCAAGCACTGAAATCACGTTGTGACCTGGCCACTATTCTGCAAGGAGAGTTTGTTGCTCACAAATTTGCTACGCCAACTTTTCATGGAAACATTGGACACAGTATGTTCTTGTTTGAGCATATGCTATGATGTTTCATAAAGAATTAGACCTTGAATGAACTTGAATGTTCTCGTTTATTCAGTACACTTCTTGGTTCGTTACAGTGGGTGACCGAATTATATTTTTCGCATTCCCCATTACTTTAGTTATACTTATTACACAGCTTCATTATTTGTCATGAGATATCTGCCATGTTGAGCTCCTTTGTGGTGGTCCATCTATGGCAATGCTGAGTTGATGATAGAAGATACAGTATGTGTGTGTATAAGTCTCTTGGTGTGACAGACATTCGCATATCTATTAGACCAGAAGCTATGGAAGAAAGTTTAGGATCTTCATGGCATTGCCCCACAGACACAAGCAAAGGCCCTTTCACTTAAAATGTTGCAACACACCGTCTTCATTTAAGCATTGTGTTGCAGCTTTTGACCTTTTAAAGATAAGAGCAGTGGGGAATGTTGAACACAAATTTAATTTAAACATGAATTTATCAGCAATGTAAAACAACATTGTATAAGGAGGACGTAAACAGATTTATGCTAACTGAGAACATTGAGTTACACAGAAAATCTCCTTCATGCATGAACAGACACACACCCACAGTTGTAGTCGTCATGGCCCCTGAAGGCTAATGTTGTTTGAGTCTTGAAACACTGCTTATTGTACAGTATGTCTTCCAAAAGCCTAAAAGTGTGTTGTGATTTCTTTTTTTGAAGTGTACCAGTCAGGGCCAGCCCTGTAAATTTGGGGGCCCTAAGCAGAATAATTTTGGGGCCCTATCTTGCTTTAAATAGTGGAGTATTACCATTGCTAGCCAGCCCACAATTATTTTATTGCTTATTAAGTACAATCAAGGAAACAGAAAAGTAAAGCCTGATTTCTCCTACTTAAGAACTATCTGAATGATTTGGTCAATTTAAAAGAGCATTGTTTTTGTCAACTAGCAGCTACAAAAATGAAGGATTAAACAATCTTAAAGGGACCAGTGATTCCCACTTTGTGTCTTTCTGGAGTGTTTAAAACATTCCAAAAAAATTCCAAAAGCAAAACCCCCTGCAATGAAATGACACTGAACAATAATTAGACAAAGGTGAAAATGCAGTAATAACATATACATTCTGAACTGTAAAAACAACAACAAAACAATTAAGGAAAGCAACAAATACACAGCATATTCATTAGTGTTAAATTTCGAGTGTTGAGGTAATTCAGAGTAAAGCGTTTAAATTCTAGAGTTAGATAAAGATAAAATAACCCTCTCCGTGTTCCCTCTCAGGGAATTTTCGCAGCGATATTGGTTAATACTGGGTTAATGGTAATACACAAATGTTATTATTCGGTCTTCGGTCTTCTTTCCTGTTTCTTACTGAAGTGTATATATGTATGTATATATATATTTTAAGGGCGCCACAGTGGCGTAGTGGTTAGCACGTTCGCCTCACAGCAAGAAGGTCACTGGTTCGAGCCCCGGCTGGGTCAGTTGGCATTTCTGTTTGGAGTTTGCATGTTCTCCCCGTGGTTGTGTGGGTTTCCTCCGGGTGCTCCGGTTTCCAAAGACATGTGGTACAGGTGAATTGGGTAGGCTAAATTGTCCGTAGTGTATGAGTGTGAATGTGTGTGTGTGGATGTTTCCCAGAGATGGGTTGCGGCTGGAAAGGCATCCGCTGCGTAAAAATATGCTGGATGGGTTGGCGGTTGATTCCGCTGTGGCGACCCCGGATTAATAAAAGGGACTAAGCCAACAAGAAAATGAATGAATGAATATATATATTGGGGTGGGGGTGGGGTGGGGGTTGGGGGGCTAAAGTAGATGAAGTATATCAATCTGTAAGTGCCTATTTTCGATAAATGTGCTGCAGGTTATGTCTTTAACATCATCATTAGCACTTAAAAACGATGCTAAAAATTACTTTGTGCTTGTTTCTTCTTGTCATCATTTCCCCCCTCAGTTTTTCTAAACCTGAAGAATAATGTTAGATTCGTTTAATTTTCACAGTCCAATTTTCTAAATAAATCTGGTATATGAATGTGGCAGGCAGTGAAGCAAAGGCCATGGCTGTGTCCGTGCACGGATTTGCGTTCTTGCGGTGACTGGTCGGCCTCGCAGCTTACCTTGGAAGAACAAACTCAAACTGCGAGAACACAGAACACTGCGAGCTTTCTGTTGATCATTGACCCTTCCCACGAAAACAGTTTAAACTTTTATGAAATTATGATTTACACATTTTGTTCTTTTTAGTGAACATATATAATTATTTAAGTACTAAATCACTGTCAGTTAAGGTAGTTTGTAAAATGCAAATAAAAACAATTTCAGTAAGCAAACGGCTCACACCACTAGTTGCTTTTGGGGGCCCCTTAGTGGCAGCGGGGCCCTAAGCAGCTGCTTAGATCTCTTATAGGGAGGGCCAGCTCTGGTACCAGTGTAAAACTTTACATATGGAGCTGTAAGTGTGTGAGAACTACTTTTACTGCATACACTCCCACCTTAATCAGACTTCAGTTTTACTCTTGGAGGTAAATTCCTTTGGATGTCTTGGAAAGCACAACGCTATCAGATTATTTTAGTCATTCATTTGCAATCTAAAAAACATTAGCTGACCCACATAAACTTTGTTTTTTTATTTACACACTAGCCAAAAGCTTTGCAGGCCTAATGTAAATATGTCATGAATCTTATGTAATGGCAATTGGCTGAATTCACATACCCCCCCCAAATCCGACGAACAAACCACAAACACTGTCTCAATCCTTGCATTTCTGTTAGCTAGTAGGAAAAAGACTGGAAATTCTACCTCAGTGTCATTTACAGTATGTCACAAAAGTGAGTACACCCCTCACATTTCTGCAAATATTTATTTATATCTTTTCATAGGACTACACTGCAGAAGTGACTCTTTGACACAATGAAAAGGAGTCAGTGTAAAGTTAGTTTAGCAGTGTAAATTTAGTGTCCTCTCAAAAAAACTAAAAACACGGCCAATAATAGCTGAACCCCTGGCAACAAAAGTGAGTACAAAATTTTTTAAAAGTTAATATTTTGTGTGGCCACCTTCATTCTCCAGCACGACTTTAATTCTGTTGGACATGGAGTTGACCAGAGCTTCACAGGTTGCCACTGGAATCCTCTTCCACTCCTCCATCGCAACATCACCAAGGTGGTGGACATTTGACACCTTGTGCTCCTCCACCTTCCTTTTCAGGATGCCCCAGAGGTGTTTCAAGGGGTTTAAGTCTGGAGACATGGTTGGCCAGTCCATCACCTTTACCCTGAGTCCCTTTAGCAAGCCAGTGAGGTGTATTTGGGGTCATTATCATCCTGAAACACTGCTTTATGGCCCAGTTTCCGGAAGAAGGGGATCATGCTCTGCTTTAGTATGTCACAGTACTTGCCAGAATTCATGTTTTCCTCATTGAATTGTAGCTTCCCAATGCCAGCAGCACTCATGCAGTCCCACATGATGACACTCCCACCACCATGTTTAATGATAGACAAGACACACTTGTGTTTGTACTCCTCACCTGGTTGCCACCACACACGCTTGACACTTTCTGAACCAAAAAGGTTTATCTTGGTCTCATCAGACCACAGGACATGGTACCAGTAATCCTGGTCCTTAGTTTGAATGTCTGCGGCAAATTGTTTGCGAGCTTTCTTGTGCATCTTTAGAAGAAGCTTTCTTTGAGGACAACCATGCAGACCAATTTGGTGCAGTGTGCGGCGTACGGTCTGAGCACTGACAGGCTGACCCCCCATCCCTTCAATACCTGAAGCAATGCTGGAAGCACTTATCCGTCTTTTTTCAAAGACAATCTTTGGATGTGACGCTCAGAACGTGCACTCAGCTTCCTTGGCTGACCATGGCGAGGCGTGTTCTGAGAAGAACCTGTCCTCTTAAAGCATTGAATGGCCTTGGCTGCAGCACAGTTTCAGAGTGTTGGCTATCTTCTTATAGCCTAGGCTTTATACAAAGTAACAATTTGTTTTTCAGGTCTTCTGAGAGTTGTTTGTCATGAGATGCCATGTTGAACTGTCAGTGGCCAGGTTGAGAGAGTGGAAGAGCTTTTATACCAAATTTAACTCGACTTCTATCTGGAAACACCTGAGACAGTGTAAAACTAATGAGTCACATGCCACAGGGGAAGGAAAATGTCTAATTGTGCTCAATTTGTACATTTTCACTTAGGGGTGTACTCAATTTTGTTGCCAGGGGTTCAGCTATTATTGGCTGTATTTTTAGTTATTTTGAGGGGACACTAAATTTACACTGCTAAACTAACTTTACACTGACTACTGTTCATTGTGTCAAAGAGTCATTTCTGCAGTGTTGTCCTATGAAAAGATATAAATAAATATTTGCAGAAATGTGAGGGGTGTACTCACTTTTGTGACATACTGTACATGTTGGCCAAGCGTTTAGTCCAGGAGCCAGCCTGCAGAAAGTTGGATTCTTGTAAGGGCGTACTCACGCTATGTACAGTTGCCTTGAACCAGGCCGAAGCACGCTTGTCCCCCCTCCCGTCTCCCCCAATGGCCCGCACTCACATTACATTCGGGCCTGAGCAGGATTACGTCATCGATGATGCGCTGTTCAGTAAAAGAGAAGTGCTCTCGCTCAGCACAGTGAAGATTTGTTTATATCATTATATGGCTTTAGTGGTTTGGTATGCAGTGACACAGTCAAATATTCGGCCGAACAGATCAGCCACTGCTGACGCTCATAAACAATCATAAAGTCCTCGTGCTGCAGGAATTAGAAGGTTTGCTGAAGGTGCAGCTGTCGTGCAGAGAGGGGTTTGCGCCTTTAATAATCTACGACTGTTTGCAAGAATGATTAATAAATCCATATCAAACAGTCCCCAAAAGTCATGTCTCCTCTTTAGTTTAGGGCTCAAGTGCGCTTTGCACTTTTGCGCTTTACACTACAAGCGTACCGCACCAACGCCCAAGTGAACCGCTCTCAGGCACACCTCTTCCAACCGGGCCAGGGCCGGCCAATCGTACCGTGCCTGAGCCCGAATCAGAGCACTCACACTTCTCAAACGATCCGGGAAACAGGCCTGGGCACAGTTCAGATAGCATAGTGTGAGTGAATACGCCCTGAGTCACCTTGAGAGAATAAAGTACTTTGGTATTTGGCAATACCAAAAAGTAAATGTGACATTGTAGACTTCAGTTATATTAGTATTCTAAGCCTCTTTCTTGAATAATTTTCAAGCATTCTTTTTTTTTTTTTTTTTACTTTGTCGGTATTCACCTCATTCTCCGTGTATGAGCGGGTTCAGCCATTTGAATTATTTTGGATAGAGACTTCCGGTCTCATTCACTTCCATTCAATTTTAGACATTAAAAACAACTCATTTTGCTGCTTGATGTTGCGAACTGATATTTTCATATTATATTATTCTACTTTGTCTGTGTAGTCATGCAAACGCTTGTCTGTAGAGCGAGTAATTTGACCGTTTTTTTGCCGATTATTAATACTAGTTATTTCTCCCATAGGCGACTAAATCGGAAGTTCTAAAACAATCTCAAAAACGAGCGCACTTCCACATTGCAGAATAAAGTCAATAGTATAGATGAAGAAAGAGCAGTTATATGTTTGCCACCGTAAAAATAATAAAACATCATGAGTTTACAGATTTACAGGTTATTTGCTCTGTTATAATAATAATGGGTGACCTAAATTAAATTCCGCTTTGTGAGTTCCCAAACCTTCACTCCTGTCGTGTCCCATCTCTATCAGCGCTACTCTCTTTATAAAGCCACAAAAGGCCATAAAAATAATAATAATAAAAAAGCTTAGGGCTGTGTGATAATTGATAATGATGATTTCAGAAATGGGCGCCACGGTGGCGTAGTGAGTAGCACGTTCGCCTCACAGCAAGAAGGTCGCTGGTTCGAGCCTCGGCTGGGTCAGTTGGCGTTTCTATGTGGAGTTTGCATGTTCTCCCCGTGGTTGCGTGGGTTTCCTCTGGGTGGTCCGGTTTCACCCACAAGTCCAAAGATATGCGGTACAGGTGAATTGGGTGAGCTAAATTGTCCGTAGTGTATGTGTGTGAATGAGAATGTCTGGATGTTTCCCAGAGATGGGTTGCGGCTAGAAGGGCATCCGCTGCGTAAAACAAATGCTGGATAAGTTGGCGGATCATTCTGCTGTGACGACCCCAGATTAATAAAGGGACTAAGCCGACAAGAAAATAAATGAATGAATGAATTATTTCAGAAATATTCACCTCAGTAAAACAGTAACAATGACATAATCAGTGTTGGGGAAAGTTACTTTTCAAAGTAGTTTTTTTTTTTTTTTTTTAGTAGAGGAGCTCTGCAATTAACAACACACTGTATAACCGTCACCTACATTTACCTTCTGATGGCATGTTACAGTAGTTCCACTTTATATCACACATATGATCTACAGACACAGACATGTTCACAAACACGCTGGCTAGCCGTTATTATGGGACCAACCACCATCCTAAACTGTTTAGCAGATGGTGCAGCTAGAGCTCATGGCTATGACACACGTGTTGAAGCCCAGTATGCAACTCTCACCACCCGCCCACTACACAGCATACTGCTTTGACATCACAGCCTCCATTAAAACTAATAGGAATTCTCTCTGTGGATGAAGATAATAGCAGGACTTTTTTTAAAAGCCATTGACTTGTTAATAGAGTTATCGAAATGAGATTTTCATGGTTTAAATATGTAGCCCCACACATTAGTTTGGTCTTAAATGAGGCACTTGATATAACCTTCATTTGCAAAAGAGGTTAAACTGAGCCATCTGTGACTTTTTGCCAATTGCAATAAAAAGTATTCTATTAAAATGAATGAAAAAAATGTGTCTAGAATAATACTTATATAGTTGAAGCAATGGGTGGATAGATGGCAAAACACATTGAGGATTTGCTATCAGAAATGTGAAGCTTACTTTGGTTGACTCATTGTTTGGCTAATGCAGTTGAGTTCTAAAGTGCACACGCAATGTTGTACCTGAACTGAAACCAAAATCTAGTTCTCTTTAGTGACCTATTATACACTCACAGGCCACTTTATTAGGTACACATTACTAGTACTGGGTTGGACCCCTTTTTGCCTTCAGACCTGCCTTAATCATTCATGTCACAGATTCAACAAGGTACTGGAAAAAGTCCTCAGAGATTTTGGTCCATATTTACATGATAGAAACATGCAGTTGCTGCAGATTTGTCAGCTGCACATCCATGATGCGAATCTCCCGTTCCACTACATCCCAAAGCTGCTATATTGGATTGAGTTCTGGTGACTGTGGAGGCCATTTGAGTACAGTGAACTCATTTTGATGTTCAAGAAATCAGTCTGAGATGATTCACGCTTTATGACATGGCACGTTATCCTGCTGGAAGTAGCCATCAGAAGATGGGTACACTGGTCATAAATGGACGGACATGGTCTGCAACAATACTCAGGTAGGCTGTGTTGTTGACACAATGCTTAATTGGTGCTAATGGGTCCAAAGTCTGCCAAGAAAATATCCCCCACACATTACACCACCACCACCACCAGCCTAAACTATTGATACAAGGCAGGATGGATCCATGCTTTCATGTTGTTGGCGCCAAATTCTGACCCTACCATCTGAATGTCGCAGCAGAAATCGAGACTCATCAGACCAGGCAACATTCCTCCAATCGTATTGTTCAATTATGGTGAGCCTGTGCAAATTGTAGCCTCAGTTTCCTGTTCTTAGCTGACAGGAGCGGCACTCGTGGGGTCTTCTGCTGCTGTAACCTATTTGCCTCAAGATTTGATGTGTTGTGTTTTCAGAGATGCTCTTCTGCATACCTCTGTTGTAACGAGAGGTTATTTGAGTTACAGTTGCCTTTCTATCAGCTCTAACCAGTCTGGCCATTCTCCTTAGACCTCTGGCATCAACAAGGCATTTTGCGCCCACAGATCTGCCGCTCAATGGATATTATTATTATTTTTTTGGGACTATTCTCTGTAAAACCTAGAGATGGCTGTGCGTGAAAATCCCACTAGATCAACAGTTTCTGAATTACTCAGACCAGCCTGTCTGGCACCAACAACCATGCCACATTCAAAGTCACTTAAATCACCTTTCTTTCCTTTTCTGATGCTCTTGACCATGTCTACATGCCTAAATGCACTGAGTTGCTGCCATGTGATTGGCTGATTAGAAATTTGTTATCGAGCAGTTGGACAGGTGTACCTAATAAAGTGGCTGGTTAGTGTAGGTCAGTATAATAAGCCTGTTATGTATCATTTATGTTAGAATAATAAAAAAAGAGCAAATAATACACCATTTTGTTACTTGAATGTTCTTGTTAATCATGTAAGATATGTTTTTGATATTATTGTTTAAGATTAATGTTGACAGTTAATACATTTGACATTATAAAATCATACAAATATGTGTGTAATACATTATAAATCATTTATTCATTTTTTTTTCTTTCGGTTTAGTCCTTTTATTCATCTGGTGTCACCACAGCAGAATGAACCACCAACTTATCCAGCACGTTTTCAAACCAGCGACAATCTTGCTGTGAGGCAAATTTGCCAACCACTGTGCCACCGTGCTGCCCCTAATACATTAGAAACACATGTAAATATTTATTATTTATTCTTTCATTTTAAATCATTAATAAGTGTTTTAATATGTATACTGTGTATTTAGTATAATATTAATATAATATATATAGTATAATATTTAATATTTTGTAGTATTTAGATTTGTGTATCTAAATAGAGCACGTTAAGCATATTAAGTTTTTAAAATTTGGATTAAGATCACAAAACAAAACATTTAAGTAGTCTTTTTAGAAATAAATAATAATAATAATCATCATAATCATACATACATAATCATTCTAAAGTTGGTGATGATAAAAGTAATATTATTTATACTTATTAATTATTAATAGTAATAATAAGTATACTTAATGCAATTTAGTGCACTTTTTACACCTTGGTAACTTCTGCTGTTTATTTTCACATTTCTTCTGATTTTTAATGACTAATAATAAGACTGTATTGTGCTTCATAAATATACATGATTAAAAAAGGATTTGGAAGGAAAAGATGCATTGTGATGTGTCAGGAATTTTTTTTTAGCATCTAATAATTGCCATCTGGAGTGAATGTAACTGAATTGCGAGACTAATGAAGATCCACGTCACTAATATTCACACATCCACTCACACGTGTATACACAGACACAAACACACACGCTAAAGCCTGTAATCCATTACCGTCACCACTGACACTAATCTACCTCACACATTCAGATGAGAACAGGCAGTGCTGATGTAGCAAGCTGATCTGTCATCTCATCTAATTTTTGTTTGCGGTGTTAGCGAATCAGGCAACTACTTTATAGTCAATGGTTACTACAGGTGAAAACTACCCCATTTTGAAAATGTCCAAATGAGCTCTACTTTAAAGGTGCAGTATGTAAGTTTGACACCCAGTGGCTAAACTAGGTATTGCACTCCTGGATCAAAACAAACACAAGCAGAGGTTGCCAGATTGCCTTGACAGGAGTGAGTGATTTAAACCGTGTTCTAAATAAAAGCAGTGGCACCCGAAAGAAGGAATTCATTCATTCATTTTCTTTTCGGCTTAGTCCCTTTATTAATCCGGGGTCGCCACAGCGGAATGAACCGCCAACTTATCCAGCATTTGTTTTACGAAGCGGATGCCCTTCCAGCCACAACCCATCTCTGGAAAACACATCCATACATTCTCATTCACACACATACACTACGGACAATTTTAGCTTACCCAATTCACCTGTACCGCATGTCTTTGGACTGTGGGGGAAACCGGAGCACCCGGAGGAAACCCACGCAACCACGGGGAGAACATGCAAACTCCACACAGAAATGCCAACATGCAAACTCCACACAGAAATGCCAACTGGCCCAGCCGGGGATCGAACCAGCGACCTTCTTGCTGTGAGGCGAACGTGCTAACCACTCGGCCACCGTGGCACCCCAAAAGAAGGAATATTTTCCATTTTAGTTTTGTCCTAACCAACACCTCGAATTGATATATTAGAAACAGCTTCTATTTCTCATAGGTGAACAACAGAAAACTATGACTATCACCTCAGGTAAAGCTCATGTGCTTTTTTCAGTGCTAAATGCTAACAATGCGAGTTTGAATGCCCTTTTACATCACATTTATTGCCATATACTGAAAGCAGAAGCAGAAAGTTCACCTCAGATCTTGAAAATAAAATAAACCATTTGAAATTGACCTTTAGAACTAAACACATATGAGTGATCCAGCATGTACATTTAATAATGTTAAAGTTAATGTATATTAAATATATTATAAACCTTACCATTTTGTGAGTGAGTGCATATGCTGTGCTTCTGAGTGGCTGTATTTTTTTAAACAAAACAAACAGCCAAATCTCCCATCACTGCATATCTCGTCATGAATCATATTTATTAAATTTTCTAATTAATAACCTCTTGTGGAACTGTTCTGCGTCTCATTCCGAGTCTGCTACTGTCCACCCGAGGTCGCATTTCAGTCACGGACGCACGCTTTCAGATCCTTTCTGAATGAACGAATTAATGAAATGCGTGGTTTTCCATCAAGGCAACCCAGAGTGCTAAATAAAATTGGCTAAACTGTTTTGGTAATTTTAACTTGACCAATGCCAAAGACAGCGTTCTGGCACGGAAAAGACATTTTCAAAGCAGAATATCTGACTTCAGCATTGTTTTTCAGATAAACAATTGTTCACTTGGCATGTTTCTCAAAATATCTGCAAACATATTATGGTATTTTTTTTTTTTTTTATATTTCTTCAGTGTTTGAAGATACTCAGTGTGGTTTAATATTCTCAGCAGTGAATATTAAACCACACTGGACTGAATTAAACTGAACTTCAACACTGAAAACTGGACTGACACTGTTTCAATTTACTATAATCCATGTGAAACTGCTTTGACACAATCTACATTGTAAAAGCGCTATAGAAATAAAGATGAATTGAATTGAAACGCACCAAACTGGGATGGATCTTACTGGATGGCACTGAATAAGTCCACGCTGTCTTACAGGTCTGTATTCATACACTCTTCAATCTATACATTTGCTGTACACTGTACTCAGAATGATTAAAATGATTACTTTTGAATAGATTAATATTAACCAAAAAAGTGGCATTTTTTATTTATTAAATATATATATATATATATATATATATATATATATATATATATATATAGCAGTAGTGGTAGCTTGCAGTCTACCTTGCTGTGTGGTTGGAGATCCTCACTAAATGTTAATTATGTTTAGCTAGGAACATGTTTGATTGTTTTAAAGAAAAGTTATAAAAAATAAATTGGCAAAAGGGAATTCCACAGCCCTTTTTATCATTTCTCTTGTGGATTTAATAATTTTTTCTCTACATGTTTCGACTAGACTGCCAAATTTCATTAAAAGCTCATTATGTAGTAAATCACCTCTTTATACGCACTTGCGATTCAATGTGTTATCTGGCTGATCTTTGTGTTTGTGAAATTTACGAGTAATCTCTGAGTCAAAATGATTGCTTCCCCCCTAATTGTTTAGTGTGATTATAAACCCTGTAACTACACAGAAAGTAATGTGTAATGTTTTCAAATATATTGGAATGCTAAATTAAAACTGCCCGTGACTCTGGGACATTGTTTGACAGGGGTTTTGGTGGTGAGGAAGGATAGTTTGGGGTGGCTTTGAGATTTGAGACAGACTGGATTTCATTGAGTGGAAATGGCTCTTCTGGGGGTTGCCGTGAGATTCAAGAACATGTGAGAAAGAGTGACACATTTGAGTCATTCAGTTCTTCTCACTGTTTGCTTAGTGAAAGGCAAAAGAGATGAGATGAGGAGAAGTGGGGTGTGTTTATGTGTGTGTGTGTGTACTTGAGAACAGATGGCAGCTGGTTAGTTGGGCTTGGACAAGGTAATTACCGTACTTAACTCTATACTGGTGCAATCTGTTGGGTTTTCTCTGGGTTCCATTTTCTAGTTCTCTCATCTTATTAGTTTTCCTCCTAAAATAATCTTGTCTAAATGAACCAACACTAAGGCTGGGCTAATGTTTAACAGCATTTTGAGTTATCTTGTTTTATTTCTTTGATGTTCATGCTTCACAGTGTTGGGCATGCTACTTGAAAAGTGAAGTGAGCTAAGCTATTAGCTTCTCTACCTAAAATGTAGCTTAACTACACTAAAAGCTACCCTCTGGGAAATGTAGCAAGCTAAGCTAAATGCTACTGGCAAAAGTAGCTTAGCTACATCTAAGCTATTTTTGCAATTTTCATTTTTAAATCGAAGCAACTTAAATCCAAGTCAATCATATCATAGTGATCAACAAAATTGTCAGTGAAGTATATGAGGCATAATTGTTCAGTTCAATTATTTACTGCAAATAACATACTGTACCAAATAAAGTATAGAACAGCAAAAACAAAAACAATCCATTAAAACCAGTTGTTACACATTTAAAATACTATAGGAATTTGTAGTAAATTATAGTATTTACAACTCTTCATTTATGAATTACACTAAATGATTAGTAACTATCATGAGTTTCCATAATTTCCATAGTATACTTTAGCCTTTTCTACAGTAAACTATATGTAGGCTATTCCACAACAGATTAATTTGAGCACTTCAATATTGTGTACTTTAGGTTAAAAACATAGTACTGATTCCTTTAAATTTCTAAAGTAATGTTTTAACACAGCATCAGAATTAATGTTTTTGTTCTAGTTCTCGATGTATGGTCACAAGTAAGCCTAACTCCGCTCCCTCAGTCATCTTTTATATCAAGCATATTTCTTGTGTTAGCCTAATTGGTTGGCAACTTCACCGATCAGAGCAAGAGGTGGTAGTAACACACCAAAAAGTTTGTTGCCGGCCTCCATAAAGCAGAAAGAATATATATCCTTGTCTCCTTTATGAATGCATTGTTTTTTATTTATGTTTTTTTTTTGATGGTATAATGGTATTAAAACTGATACCGTTGCTATTTGTAGATACCGCGGTATACCATATTACCGTATTACCGCTCAAACCTAATAATAATATAATCTGAGTAAATGAGCAACGCTAAGCTAAAAATGCTCCTGTCAGACCTGGGAGTCAGCTGAATGGATGGAAAAAATGGTAAAACCCCCTTGTTTAACTCCAGGGGGACTTGTAAAATGAACCTATTTACAAAAAAGCGAACCTATAAATAACTCTTTCCACTTGTTTTTATAAGCAGTGGGACATGACACTCTGAGTGTGCTTGTTTGTGTCATGGTGATTCTGGTTTGTCTGACCTTTGCTTTGCTTTTGAAACAGATTTCCTACCATGGCAGTGAGGAAGGGTGGGAAAGTGAAGATTCAGAAGGGGAAAACCAAGAGCTGGCACAGATTGACAGAGGTGACTGTGTTTTGACGTTTGGTTTTGCTTAGAGAGTACAACCAACTACTTATTGATAAATATAGCAATAATACTTGGATAATATATTTAAAAAATGTTTACTTCATTTACTGTTATTTTCGTATAAAAGTGTAAGTGTAGTTTGCTAGTTTTGTCTTTTATAGTAAGCTGAACTGGATTTTATTAACATTCAAGTAATTGATAGAGAACACGATTTGTTCTACATGTAGTGTAAATGTATATAATATGTTAACTGAAGCTAAATGAAGACACTATATGTGATGCTTGTGTGTTTTAATCTCTAACGAAATGGGGTTGCTAAAAATACAATATGCATGCTTATTATTAGGCATTATAGCAAATAAATAACATAACAAAATTATAACATGAATTGGGTAGATACATGTTGTATTAAAAGAAAATAATGTGCGGATCAAGCGGCAACCTCCCGCTCTCCCTCGGGAAGCCAATACGGAAGTAACTGAAACTGCAATTCATCGAAAATTCCGCTAGTCCTGGCTCCATAATAGAGCAAATCTTTAATGAGCCCACTGGTGAAATGGCCAACTTTACAGCAGAAAAAAAGGTGTTTACAGCCTGGTACAAAGAACGATTTTGGTTCATATAGCTTATATTACCCGTCATGACAACTGTGAGGAGGGTGAATTTTTTTATAACTCCTCCGTTTCCTTTATATTAAGCTAAATTAAGTTTGCATAATTAAGGGCATGGCCACTTGAGTGACAGCTAGTCCCGCTGGTCGCCGTCATGTCACAACGTCACTGATTCCGGCTGATCTCGGCATATTCATCGTATTTTTGTGTTGTTTTATTTGGCTTTACACAGTCAGTTGCCTTTTGGAATTATTTCCTGCAATTATCAGATAATATGGCATGCTGTGTGCGCTTAATTGTGCTCACAAACCATTCACGTGGCCTCCGTTTCCCAGGGAGTGAAATTATATACTTATACCATCTCATTCATTCATTCATTCATTCATTCATTCATTTTCTTTTCGGCTTAGTCCCTTTATTAATCCGGGGTCGCCACAGCGGAATGAACCGCCAACTTATCCGGCATTTGTTTTACGCAGCGGATGCCCTTCCAGCCACAACCCATCTCTGGGAAACACATCCATACATTCTCATTCGCACACATACACTATGGAAAATTTAGCTTACCCAATTCACCTGTACTGCATGTCTTTGGACTGTGGGGGAAACCGGAGCACCCGGAGGAAACCCACGCAACCACGGGGAGAACATGCAAACTCCACACAGAAATGCCAACTGGCCCAACCGGGACCTGCCCCAACCGGGGATCGAACCAGCGACCTTCTTGCTGTGAGGCGAACGTGCTACTCACGCGCCACCGTGGCGCCCCTTATACCATCTCTATAAATGTAATTGCTTTATTTAGGATAATTTATGATTTATAATGTTCTTCAGAGCTCTAATGCACTCCAGAATCTGACAGATTGATCAGCTGTAGTCTATAAAATCGTCAATAGCCCTGCATTTACTAACACAGACTATATCTGAAGTATTTGGATGTAATTCGCACATTCTTCCTGTTGAAAAACATCATAAGAACGATGTTTAGTGGCTTGATGTATTACAGCAGTGTTTTCAACAGACTAAACACTTTATTGATATAGTGTACACCCAAGCACGTGTGGTCAGAACACAAACGAGTTGCAGGTAATGAAATATTATGTGTTTCTCCCATAAGTAAGCTCTTAGCTAAATGCCAGCATGCGTCCTGTAGCTCAGCTTACCCTCCGCCCACGCTCCGCCTCTTTGCCCTTGTTTGGTATGCCTCGGTTGGTGCAGTGACGCGCGAACAAAGTGGCGACGGTTGGCCACGCCTACTAGTAGCTTCTTTTGGGTTCATCAGAAACCTATGGGTGACGTCACGGATACTACGTCCATATTTTTAACAGTCTATGGTGCGGATTGACAATTTGCTTTCAACTGTTAGTTCATTTAGGATCACTTTCGTCAAATATATAATTATATTAAGCAGAACAGACCACAAAGCATTTGTAAAACAATTTCGATTGATTATGAGAACATGTAAATACCAGAGACATAAGTCTGATCACTTTGTTCTTGGCTAATACTTTGAACGGAAGTGAGCTAGGAGGAGTTGGGGAAGGTGGAGCGAGTGTAAAATTGGCCAGCAGCCAATCGCTGAAGAGAGACCGGATGTATGAATTAAACAGATCCATGTGACTGATGTCAGAACCGGATTGGGTAACACTTTTGAGTATTAGTTGACTGTCTACTTAATGTCTGTTGATACTGACATTCAACAGACATTTAACTGACTATAAGAAACTTTGCAAGTACATGTCAATTTACACTAATCCTACCCCTAAACTCAACCCTAACCCTAACCTAACAGTCTACTTATAATCTAATGAGAATCAGTTGCAATGTAACTTAAATTCCACCATCAAAATAAAGAATGACCTCGGATTGATACGCATCATGAACAGCTGATGCAAGCTTGACTGACGTGACTTGTCCTGAACTAACACTACGCTTCATAATTTCAGATTAAATTCAGATTTTAAACTTTTTTTCGCTTGTGTTATCTATATTACATTATCTATAAGTCTAGGTCAGGGGTGTCCAAACTCGGTCCTGGAGAGTTTAGTTCAAACTTGCTTCAACACCCCTGCCAGGAAGTTTCTAGTACATCTAGCAAGAGCTTGATTAGCTGGTTAAAGTGTGTTTGATTAGGGTTGGAGCTGAACTCTCCTGGACACCGGCCCTCCAGGACCGAGTTTGGACACTCCTGGTCTAGGTTCTTCGTACCAATCACTCTTACACTGCATACCTAAATGTACAAATCTGGTTTCCCGTATAATATGTATTTTGTCCTAGCTGTTGCTGTGGTTACAGTGTCAAACATCACAATTTCAGATTTGCAGTTTAAGGGTGCACTCACACTATGCAATCTGAACCATGCCCAGACCCATTTCCCGGATCGTTTGAGAAGTGTGTGTGCTCTGAATCAGGCTTAGGCACGGTTCAGTTGGCCGGCCCTGGCCTGGTTGGAGAGGTTTGCCAGAGCGCGGTTCACTTGGGTTCAGGTGCGGTACGCTTGTAGTGTGAGTGCAAAGCACGACTGAGCCCGAAACTGAAGACGAGACGTGAGTTTTAAGGGACTGGTTCATATGGATGTAATAATCATTTTTACTGTTTAATGAACGTAAACTATCATAGTTAATTAAACACACAACCCCCTCACTGCACAACAGCTGCACCTTCAGCAGATCTCCTAATACCTGCAGCACGAGGACTTTATGATTGTTTATGAGCATCAAAGGTGGCTGATCTGTTCGGCGAACTATTTGACTATGTGTCCCTGCATCCCAAACGACTAAAATGATATAACTGAAGAAATCTTCACGGTCCTGAGCGAGAGCACTTAACCATAAAACCATAACCAAACTTAACCACTTAAACCATAAAAGACTTCGAATTATTTATCAAGTTATTAACTTTTGTCCAAAGTGACTTATAAAAGAGAACTATAGAAGTAGTTCAAGCAACTCAAAGAACAACAAATCTGATATAATTGACGTAGAGTGTAAAAGAGTTTAAAGTAATTGAAACCATAAATTTAATTATTAGTGTTAGAAAATCAAAGATCCTAAAGTGTTTTGATCCTTAACCATGACACTCTCCTGTTGGTGGCTCAGCAGTTGTGACCAGCCAATATTCTCTCTATTTCCTGGCTGCCAGTTAATTCCTCCCCCCTACTCCAGACCAAACACGAGGCTCTCCCTGCTTCCTCCCCCAATCTTTGCACTGCCTTTTTTCTCTCAATTCCTCTCAGTCCAATATCTGTCATCAGCTTCCAGGCTGACTGTGCTGGGAAGCCTCTACATTGCACCAAGTCTGGGTACAACCATTTCTGCCAGCTTTTGTCCATGCGTTCCTGCACGAGGTTTTTATAATTTTCAGACATACAGTACATACTGTGACCGCATGGGAATAAATAAATTTGGTTCACTTGAACCATGTGGTGTAAATGCAGCCTAAATCTCCAATCCAGTTCTTGCTGCCACTGTAATGCACTACAGATTTATTCCTTCAATGTTGAAATCTGTTGTGCAGACTTAACCTGTCATTAATAGGGATGCAGCAAATTTTGGGCTGACCAATATTATTAACTGAAATAGGCGTTATGAGTCAATAAGAATATTATACTGAGCCTTAATGTTCAACACTTTTATTATTACTCACCCTCCAGCTGTAGGCCTAGTCATTTGTATTAAGTGAAACAGCTTTCACAGCGGATGTGGTAAGCGTTGCGCTATGAAACCCATTAATTTTAGACTGTCATTCCAGGCCGGTGCGTTGCTTCATCGACAAAAGCGCAAGAGTAGTGGAGCATGCGCACCATGGTCAAATTCAGAATTACTCTATATTTGGCTCTGTGGAGGCGCCACGGTGGCGTAGTGAGTAGCACGTTCGCCTCACAGCAAGAAGGTCGCTGGTTCGAGCCTCGGCTGGGTCAGTTGGCATTTCTGTTTGGAGTTTGCATGTTCTCCCTGTGGTTGCGTGGGTTTCCTACGGGTGCTCCGGTTTCCCCCACAAGTCCAAAGACGTGGTATAGGTGAATGGGGTAGGCTAAATTGTCCATAGTGTATGAGTGTGTATGGATGTTTCCCAGAGATGGGTTGCAGCTGGAAGGGCATCCGCTGCATAAAACAAATGCTGGATAAGTTGGTGGTTCATTCCGCTGTGGCGACCCCAGATTAATAAAGGGACTAAGCCGACAAGAAAATGAATGAATGAATGGCTCTGGATATTGCTTTCATTAAACCGATATCTATCAATGCATGAACTTCACATGCCCACCTGAAAAACAAAATCCATTCAAAGTAATTTGCTGACAAGAGATTATGTATGTTGTGGTTATTCCTGCTGTTTTCAGTAGAGCTTTAGTGCTGTCATGTCAACACTGGTTAAATGATGCCTCCTTCACAATCAATAAAATGTGGTTATTTTGTGTTTTTTGACATCTGTATGATCCAAGTTATTGAGTTAAGTTGAAAAAGTCTTAAATTATTTTAATTAAAAATATAGTAAACAATTATTAAAAAGGTTTCGTTTTTCAGCCAAGTGCATCCAGAATTTTTGGTTTCAGAATTTGCATGAACCTTGATTAAATCAATGACAGTCCGGTGATAGTCCATGAACAGCCTTAAAACAAACACTGCTTTGTAATAAACTCTGTAGCGTATAGGAAGCTAATGCTAGTTAATTGAAGCAGGAGTAATATGCTATCTCCCTTTTATGCCAGTTAGAATTCTGGCAGCAGAGGTTTGAACATGTTGCAAATATGACAGAGAGAGCCGATTCACACCCAGGTACAGCACATTACATTAGTCCAAATAAGATGACACAAAATTATGCACAACCTTCTCCAAGTCTTCAAATGAGAGAATGGAAATCTGTTTTTGACCACGCCATTAATTTGGCGTCCAATTTAAGGTCAGAGTTGAAGATGACACCATGATTTTTTTATTTTTTTGCATTTCACATAGAACAGTTTCTTCACTGAAAATTGACCAAGGCAGTCATGGACTTCATTGACTTGCTTCTTATTGCCAAATATGACTGTACCTGTTAATTAAGGCTAACATGCTAGAACAATATCAATTTTAATAGCTCATCTCATCTCAAATTTCGTCCACTTTTCGGGTGTTGCGGGACAGTCGAGAGACACAGTCCCTCCAGTGTGTCCTGGGCCTTCCCCGAGACCTCCTCTCAGTGGGACATGCCTGGAACATCTCCCTAGTTAGGCATCCAGGAGGCATCCGAAACAGATGCCCGAGCCATCTCAGCTGACTTCTCTTGATGCCACCCTGCAAAGGAAACTTGTACCCAAGATCTTGTCCTTTTGGTCATGACCCAAAGCTCATGACCATAGGTGAGAGTAGGAACGTAGATTGACCGGTAAATTAGGAGCTTTAGGCTCAGCTCCTTCTTTACCACAAATGACCGATACATCAACTGCATTACTGCTACCGCTGCACCAATCTGCCTGTCAATCTCACGTTCCATCCTTCCCTCACTCTTGAACAAAACCCCAAGATACTTGAACTCCTCCACCTGGGGTAAGGACTTTCCTCTAACATGGAGATAGCTTTTTCTTCAAAATGACCAGTTCAAAGACTGGCCATTAAAAAGTAGACTAAATCTTGGCTCCACTGTGTGATTTTCATTTATTTATTTATGTATTTATTTATTTTTTATAATCCTAAACAACTTGTCAGACTGCATGATCATGGCTTCCATGTCACACTGTAAGATCTCAGCTGCCAGAATGTCAGACTGAATGTCAATAAAGAAGTGCCAAACACAGAGGAAAACTCACTTGGACACTTTCACTATCCTGCATTCTGAAACGATACTTCACAGCAAAGATAAACAATCTGTTGCAGCATTTTTGCACACAGCATGCCTCAATAATAAAACCAGGAAGAAAAAAACTCTTGACATTTCCTGTGGTGTTTTGAAGTTGTCACATGAATTGCATCATCAGATTTGGCTCTTTCTTTTCGATTGGTTCGTCACAGCTATTTTCATACTACAGGCAAGGGTCTGAAATCTTCTGACACTCCCACAACTTTATCGGAGGGAAAATCTGATCTCAAGGGCCATTAAGCGGCTGTCTATGAACATGCCAAATCTAAGATCAGAGATTTTAACCTATGATTCCAGGATTTCTTTTTAGGATTTCTCATATTTGTCTCAGATGACCAAATCGAGGCTGAAATCCCACAGTGTAAGCAGGGCTTAATTTTGTAAAACTACTACTGAGCTTTCAAAAATGAAAGAGAGAGCACTTTGCAGCCAAGCGAACAGTAAGGAAATGTAAAGATGATAATTATCTCTTGTTGTTCCCACAGTGGCTATTAAAAGTTAAAATTATACTTGCAAAATTATATTCAACCATTTTGATATTATAATATTTAACACACAACAGTGAATGTTTTTTGGTGTGATGGAAATGCTGTGTTTTAGTCAGGGAGAAGTCAGGGAATTTGATATTTGACTTAAAGTGGGAATTCTGCATTATTATTTTCATATAGCACAATATATATATATATATACACATTTTGACCATTTGTTTCCTCTAAATGACAACCTTCTACCCCCTGCAGAGCATCGGCGGAACTGTGCCTTGACCCCTCTAGCCACAAGCCAGCAGCACAATCAGGGCATTCTTTCACCTGCCCACTTACGCCGTCTCCGTTTACTTCTGGACCCCGCCCTGGAGCGACACAGTTCAGAAGAAGAACTGGAACGCATTGCAGGAGCCATAGGGGCTGAAGGGGGCCGAAAGTGGCACAGACATGGAGACATGAGTAGCGCTTCTAGTGATGAGGAGGTGAAGGACCTGTGTGGGCCAAATGAACCTGCGACAGGGACTCACTTGAGTGCCACTTCTCCAAGTCCCGTTCTCTTCAGTTCCTCTCCTCCTCGAGGGCTCAAGCCTTCCCACACGCCAGCCCGCCTTCCTGTCCGTCCCATCATTCTCAGCCACTTTGAACAACCTTCCATGCCTTATTGGCGGCACCGGCCCACTTACACAGGAGAACCTGGTCGCCCCAGCCTGGACCTGGAGAAAATGCAACAGGTAAAAGATAGATAAAGAAGTTTTAAAAGATAGAGGGTACACAGTGTATCAGTAATGGACAAAACAATGCATTTGAATGCTGAAGCCTACATGTCGGAGATTTAGATATTACAAAAAACATGATTGCTTGGGTCATATGGCAAATATAAAAGCACAAGTTACCAAAGGTTACCACGTTACCAAAATAATCTTAATTTATCATTTTAGACTGTGTTTACATGACTACAATGTAGCACAAAATGTTTTGGCATGGCATTTACACATACATGAAAACAACCAATAACACGTATGCTGTGTTCACACCAGACGCAGCACGTGCGCCTAAATAATAGATGCGTTAACATTTTGAGTTTATTCGCTTTATTCAAGCGCCAAATTCTCTTCATTCACAAGTGAAATTCACATCATAATAGATGCAGATTCGCGTCATGAACAGGGCTTCTGTCTGCCTGGTGACTCTAGCTTCCTTGCTAAATAGTTCCTTTCAGAGGTGCACCCAGCTCTGTGAGTTCATCGACTCTTCCAGAAACTGTACCTGGACGATGGAAGCTTTCGGTGGTGCTTCCGACTAAACCAAGCCCAGCTTGATGAACTGTTCTCTGGTGTCGGAAAGAGGATTTCCCCCAAGGAGACCAACAACAGGCGCTACATCATAATCACACCCATACAAGAACAAGCTCCTGATTAGTTAACGCGGCGCGAATGTCCGCTTAATTTCAGATTTTCCAACTCGAGCAGTTTGCACATTAAATACGCTAATTGCTCAACTCGCACTGCTTCATTTGCGCGAAAACAGGATGTCTTTGCATTGACTTAACATGTAAATCACTTGGGCTTGATGCTTCATCCGCATCTGGTGTGAACTCAGCATTAGGGTGCACTTTTGGTTCTCACCAGAGGTAGGTAGAGTATCCAAAACCTATACTCAAGTAGAAGTACAAGTACTTGCGGAAATAAAAAAAAGTATCTGATGAAAAAATTACTCAAGTAAATGGTTACTAGTTACTTTTC
>CAIGQQ010002476.1:2645973-2656031 GCA_903798035.1 Danio albolineatus | reverse complement strand
TATGTATGTATATGTATGTATATATATGTATATATATATATATATATATATATATATATATACTTCGCTATTCCGATTTTGTGACTGATTTCTTTTTTTCGGACAACCCACTTACATAGTCCTTTAAAAGTGACTTGTATCTGATGTCTGCATTTACACTGCACATTCAAACATGTACTGACCTGGAAAAAATAGCAGGTGTTGACTGACAGCTGTGTCATTTAATAATAAAATAAAAACCCCACTGAGGTTTTGCTCACATGACTACAATATAGCTAAAATTGGAAATGTTTTTCTCTTGCATTTAAAAAAACATGTTTCACATTTACACAACATTTACAAAACAATCCCCAAATCCAGACAAAAATACTGTATTACGTATGTGTGCCAGGCCAGGATTAGGCACTGTCCCCTTGTTAGGAAACAGCAGCGGTAGGGAAGTGAATTCGCCAACAAAATTTCATGGAACAACATACCAATCAGAATTAAGGGATACGTTTACTGTTTGTTTTAAGTTAGACATTGTGCTATTGGCAGCTCAGAGCTTGACCATATATGATTTGTTGTGTGTTTAAGATTGGCTGTAATGTGAACTAAATCCCCCCTTTGCTGAGCAAACACTTTAGGAAAAACAACCACATACTGTACACCACCATTGTTGTGTTTATTGGCACTTGCCTGTAATCTTTGTCATCCAAAACATGTATTATTTACACGCATGATGTCATTGTTTTCGAAGACTCTCGTTCTCAGATGTTTACATGGACACAACAACAACAGCATTTTCAAAAACGTCCCCAAAATGCTATTTTCATGTAAACAAGCTCAACGCATATATAAAGTTTCCCCAGTTTGGCTCAGGGTGTCTTCTGGGTCTTAAAAATGTCCTTTAAAATGTCTTAAACTTCAATGACTATATTAGGCATCAAAATGTCTTAAATTCACTGAAATATTGTAATGTAGGTCTTAAATCAATTTAAAAAGGTCTTCATTTTCCTTTGTCCAACAATCCATCGCAATAATTTTAACCAAAGCTATATTTATTAACTCTATGTAACATTATGTTTTAATTATCTTGCTTTACATCCTTACAATAACATTTGTTCAAAAGTTCTCTATATAATAATATCTACCTGGTGAGGATGCTGAGCAGGACAGACTGTTGAAAGATTATGTTCAGTTCAGTTGCATTTACATTGAATAAACTCTGATGTGACCTATTCTCTGTATGATGGGGAGACCTCAATCCCCACAAACTAGTGTGGTATGGTACGATATAGTTCGGTACACTTTTATGGCCGTTTCCGCTGTCTAAAAGCGTACTGGATCGAATTGTACCGTACCACTTTTTGGGTACCCTTTGCAAAGGGTACCAAGGGTACCAAAAGGCAGAGCTACATTAGACGCACAGCTGAACGCTATTGGTTTACAGAGATACGTCATTTGCTCGCACAACAAGCCAGAATGAAAACAAAGGAACCATGTTTTAAATACACAGTTGAGACAATACACCGTAATAATATATACATATACTAACGAGCCATGGTCGACCCTAGCTCAAACAAACCTTGTAATCATCTTGATGAACAGCCACAAGCCAAAAAGAAGAACAGATTCTCTACTGTTCCCTGTAGTTTTTTACGAGCCCGTCTAAAGCGCGAGCGGTTTCACTTTGTCACTTGCTCTCGTGTGTGCGTCTATATTTGAAATAACAAACTTCTTGAGCTGATGATAATAACATGCGCTTGATTATTGATGTGCTTTTGAAACCCAATCCTTTCAGAAACAGACAAACGCGAGACTGACACGTGCAAAAACAAAGAGAAGCCGGAAAATACAAAGGAGCAAATTTTTTGTTCAGCAAACATGAAGAAACTGCCCCGTTTAACTATTATCATCACCTTCTGGACTATTATGAACTCAGAATTACTTTGTAACAAGCGGTTACATGTGTTGGAGAAGATTAAAGACACAGCTGAGAGGTTTGCACTGACTGCGGGCTCTACTTCGTGTTGTTTTTGAACCTAAATAAGGCCTAAATGTATGCTGTATGTAGTTTTTCTGCAATTGGGAACAGATCAGAGACTGTAATGGGCTGTATGTGTTCATTTATGTTACATTTATTTATTTATATTACATAATCGCAGACAGTAGGCTATTTCGCGTCATTGATCTAGTTATCAGATCATGTTCATAGAAAGGTTAGTAATGAAGTACAGCTTTACCGTAGACATTTCCTCGAGCGAGAATGACGTCGACTGAAACTTTCTATCATACACCACGCCCACCAAAAGAGTACCCTTGGTACCCTTTTAGCAGTGCAAAGGCAAGCCTGATAAAGGTGACCTGTACCGTACTGTACCACTGAGTGGAAAGGTGTGACCCTTTCACAATCTCAATGGGTATAAGCAAAACAACAGCTGAAACATCTGATAAGATGATCCTTTTGGCCTCGTGATAAAGCACTGTCTTTTGTATAAAGCACTTATTTTACGTATTAGAGTAATCTAATACAATATCGAGCCACTCAAGAGCGATCAAGCCAAGTACAGCAAAATCTAACACTAATGTGCATAAATTTAGTTTATTATAGTTTTTAAAACTTATATTAGTATATGAGGATAGAAAACGTAAAGTATGACATTGGAGTTTGTTTGTTTTGACGCATTATTTAAAATATCTTACTGGAAACTAACCATATGAACCTAATCGGTCAAGTAAAAATCTTTTCCACTGGACATTAGACAAAAATCCTTAGCGTTTAGGACTGTATTAAATGTATTAAATTGGACAGAAACCTTGTGGTTGAAAATGTTGTGTTGTACTCCTGAATTTAGCAACAATTCTAGACAATTTGCACAATTACACTTAGTCCGACAACTCCATGTGCTTCAGGGCTTTGTGCCCGCCACCTCCAGAGAAAAAGAGGGGATGACAGATGTCAGCCCCCCTCCTTCTTCAGTTTGAACAAAAGCCTGATAGAGTGAATCTGTGAGTGAATGAAATGGGACAAAAGTGGGACAAGTAAAGCCTAGTGGTTTGGTCTTCATGTGTTCAAATACAGAGGCCAGATTGTGCCAAATGGAAACAAGGTAATGCAAAAAAATGAAAAAAGGAAAAAGGTGAGTGAAGAGAGCAGAGAAGATGACTGTGAGGACAATGTGAAGCACTCAGTGTGTGTGTGGTTAGGTGATGTAGAGTTTTAGGTGCAGATGGGGAAAAAAATATGGGTAAGTAGCTAAACAGCTAAAGCTAAAACTTAGCTGCTAAACCTTATTTTCCTTTAATCTTTCAAAATTAAATAAATTTTAAAACATAAAACAGATGTAAACCCCAATAAAACACACCAATTTGTCAAAAAACAATTAAATTGGTGTCCAGCTTCTGTCTGCAACTGTATGTAACGCATGTTTAATTATTTATGGCTGCTCTTGTCTTAATATATTCACCCATATTTGGATTTGTTTTTATCATAATGAATACTTACCAACTAATCCATTCCCTCGCTTATACATGATCTCAAACGTAGGGGTCCAGCTATTGTTTGTCTGACAGATGTCTAAATGCTGCCCTCCATGGTTGACCGAGCCTGACAAACATGTCCTTTTTTGGAAACCCTGAAATGAGTCCGAGCTCATTTCAAACTCCACTTGGGCTTTAAGGATGGCTGCCTTTAAATCACACAGATCTGGACAAATTAGACAATTCCGGAGTTGTTGTTTTTGTTTTACTGTGAATTTCCCTTTTTCAACCAGAGAGTCTGCTTGAAATAACTCCTGTCATTGCCAGTAGGTTTTTCTAATATACAAACAACACTGGTATTTTTTTTTTTTTCAATTTTATCATGCGAGATCTAGAAAGTGACGGAGTTGACCCTTGTGTGCTGTTGGGGATGTTTTCATCCACTCTGGGGTGATTTTTGAGTATTAATTTGACCACAACATTCTCTGTGTATCAGCAAATGGGATGATTTTTGGTGACAAATCTTATTTTAACTCATATTTTGGGAAAATGCTTTTAAATTATTTTTAAAAATTCAACAACACACTCTGGGCAAATTTACCACCCTTTCATTCGTGGCTGTTTTTGCCCCATTGACTTCCATTTAGGGTTTGGTCGATAGACTATTTCATTGTCCATCGCTGATGGCAGATCCTCCGCTCAGCCCCCCGTCACAAACCTGCTCACGAAAAATACACACTTAGGCCCCGTTTACACTAACACGTCTTTAAAATGACATTTTAAAATAAAAACAATCCACAACATACTGGCGTTTCATCTATAATTTCTGAAAAGCCCTCCATCCACACTATACCGCTGAAAACGCACATCATGTGACCACACACACATACACACATACTGTCATGTGCTTGTCTGAGCTCCAGCTCAGTGGGTGCTTTGAGCACAAAACCACTGAGAGCAGTGCACATTGGACAGTTTATCAAGGATGTACCGCTGGATCGCGCTCATTATAGTTGTTTAACGTGATATTTAATTTATCTTGTCTCTAATGACTCTTAGGTCTTTTGAATCTATCAGGTAATGTGTCACAAAGTCAGTATACTTCAATCTTTCGCTTTCACGCTCGTACTTTACTCATTATAGCAAAAGCTGCAGATACTGTTGGTTGGTTCTTGTTGGTTGTGCACATTTTTTACCAACCAAGTTTGTCGACGTCATTATAATGACACGGATCACACAGATTACTTATCTTTATTTATTTATGATTTGGTTATTGGTAAAACGAAGACCAATGCGGGTCAGGTAGTTGAAACGGTACGCTACAAATAATTAATTCCTTATGAAATAATTAATTATTCATAAATAATTAATTCGCTGCCCTCTAACGATGATGTTATTGTTCATCGTGATATTTCACATTAGACAACATACAATGCCAAATTGGTCAACACCGCTCAACCCTACTTCCATTATAATCACATTTTTTAATTGTAAAGACATGACACCATATAATCATGCATTAGTGATTGTTGCTAATTTTCCCTGTTTGGAAGATGTATATTTACTCATTTTTACGGTTGATCATCAGTTTCAGTGCAATAAAAGTTTAGTTTCTGGATATAAATTATATGGTTATATTGAGAATGGTGTGTAAGTGTGTATCTTCATACCTTGAAATGTTTGAGAAAATGAGAAATAAGCAGCGCAGCTCTCAGAACATAGTAAGTGTATTTAGTCACAAACATTTCTTTGCTGTTTTACTCCATATAACTCCATATAAATGTCGGAATCTTTTTTGCACGGGTCTATCTAAAGAGTTAATGCTGTCAACTGATGATCAACGCTAAAAACGAAAGGTTTTAACTCTTCCCAACAGAGAAAAACACCAACAACCAATAATGTATGATTATTTGGTGTCATGACTGTGCAATCAAAAAATGTGGTTATAATGGAAGTCAATGGGGCAAAGACAACCCCGAACATAACGAAAGGGTAGCCAATTTCAACAGTACACAAGGGTTAAAAGGGTCCTTGTTCAAGTGCACCATTGTACACACAGTGATTCAAGTTCAAAGTGTTCTGTTATTCTTAGCTTACATTTTGTCCATTTCTGTTTATTAGCCATTTCCCAGTACTAGGTTGCAGCTGGAAGGGTATTTGCTGTGTAAAACATATCGTCATCTTAAAATTATAAGGTTCTATCTGACATTTTTGTCAAAATTAAGTTATTGACATATAATAGAACTTATTTATGTTATGGCATGTTATTTTATAAGTTGTTTACATGTTAAGACTTTTTATTTAAAAAACAAATGATACACACATACTGTTTGCTATGGACTGCAAAAGCTTTGAAGCTCAATATCTTAAAATCATTCAGAACGCAGATAGAACCTTATAATTCCAAGGTGACGATATGCTGGATAAGATGGCAGTTCATTCCACTGTGGTGACCCCTGATGAATAAAGGGACTAAGCTGAAGGAAAATGAATGAATGAGTGAATGAATGAATGAATGAATGTTTATTAGCCTAGAAATATGGTGCATGGGTATTTTAGACTTTGAAATGCCAGTTTTGTCAGTTTTAGTTCTCGACAGACATGGTCACAGACAGCCTGGACATTCTGCTAAACATTCGCATTGTTTGAAATAAGGGAAAATATTGCAGATTTTCAAAATATTTCTTTATTATTTAATTTATCCCAGTTATTAAAATGATGAATGTGACCCTGAACCACAAAGTCAGTCTTATGTTGCATGGAAATATTTTTTGGGAATAGCCAAAAATACATTGTAATGTCAATTATTATAGTATTTAATTTAATTTTATGCCCAAAATTGTTAGTCTATTACGTAAAGATCGTGATTTAAAAGGCATTTATCAAAATGTCTTTCATAAATACATCAAACTAATTATAGATGGGTAATGTGCATTCGTAAGAACATAATTCGACCAACTGTGGTGATTATTCACAATATCTGGATTTTCTCCAAACACTCAGATTGCAGATATTAAAAGAGTTCAATCTCGGCCAAATGTTGTCCTATCCTGAATCCTGACAAACCAAACATCAATGGAAAACATAGTTTTTCGGCATTAAGATACAGTATACATCTCAATTTCCAAAAATTGACTGGTTTTGTGGTCCATGGTCACAAAATGTAATCACTGAGTCACACTGTTTTTAGTACAGTATAATAAACAGTTTAGACTTTGCTCTAAGCACATTGTTTTGTAAAATGAACTTTATGGAAACAGAGTTAACCTCCGATCTTGATTCACAAGGCTTAGTTTAGCAATAACAGCAGATGTCTTGGTAAAGATAACAAACATGGTTCTGTGGTTGTTCTAAGTGGGTGCCCAACGGATGTTTAACTCCACTACACAAAAGACTCAATGGTTTTAGTAGCCACAGTGGCCTAGAGATTCCAGGTGGCTTCCATTCCTCCATAACAACTCAAGGGCGAAATAGCTGTAAATGTTTATGCTGATAATATGGAAACTGGTTTGCTATTGTGTGGAGTTTGACTTGGCGTAGATATTATTTAAAGCTTATTGGTCACAGTTTACAGTAAGGCTCTATTAGTTAATGTTAGCTAATGATTGCTCATTCTTAGTTCCTGCTTGTAAATACATTAACTAATGTGACCTTATTTTATAGGCTTATTGAAAGTCATTTTTTAACCATGCTGTATTTTTATGGAGCCAGATCAGTCTCAAAAATAATACATTTACAATTCACAATTCATATTTACAAAATTTAATTCGTAAATTCAAAACAATTCAGAAATGCAAAAATCTAATTCGTAAATTCAAAACACAATTCATAAACGCGCAAATCATATTCGGAAATTCAAAACACAATTCATAAACGCGCAAATCATATTCGGAAATGTAAACACAATTCATAAACATGCAAATCATATTCGTAAATTCAAAACACAATTCATAAATATGTAAATCAAATTAGTAAATTCTAAACACAATTCAGAAACGTGCAAATCCAATTCATAAATTCTAAACACAATTAATTAATGTGCAAATCCAATTCGTAAATTTTAAACACAGTTCAGAAACATGCAATCCCAATTCGTAAATTTAAAACACAATTCATACTAGTGCAAATCCAATTCATAAATTCAGAACACAATTCAGAAATGTGCAAATCCAGTTCGTAAGTTCTAAACACAATTCATAAACACGCAAATCCAGTTTGTAAATTCTAAACACAATTCTTAAATGCGCAAACGCAGTTCGTAAATTCTAAACACAAATCATACATGCGCAGATCCAATTCATAAATTCAAAACACAATTCAGAAATGTGCAAATCCAATTTGTAAATTCAAAACACAATTTATAAATGCATAAATCAAATTAGTAAATTCTAAACACAATTCAGAAATGCGCAAATCCAATTCATAAATTCTAAGCACAATTCATTAATGTGCAAATCCAGTTTGTAGATTCACAACACAATTCATACATGTGCAAATCCAATTCATAAATACAAAACACAATTCAGAAATGTGCAAATCCAACTCGTATATTGTAAACACAATTCATAAAGGCGCAAATCCATGTAGTACGTTTTAAACACAATTCATAAATGCACAAATCCAGTTATTAATTCAAAAAACAATTCATAAATGCGCAAATCCAGTTCTTAATTCAAAAACACAGTTCAGAAACGTGTAATCTAATTCGTAAAATCTAAACACAATTCATAAATGCGCAAATCCAGTTCGTAAATTCTAAACACAATTGATACAAGCGCAAATCCAATTCACAAATTCAAAACACAATTCAGAAATGTGCAAATCCAATTCTTAAATTCTAAACACAATTCATAAATGGGCAAATCCAAATTGTAAGTTCTAAACACAATTCATTAATGTGCAAATGCAATTCGTAATTTCAAAACACAATTCAGAAACGTGCAAATCCAGTTCGTAAATTCTAAACACAATTTATAAATGTGCAAATCTAATTCATAAAAACTCCAAACACAATTCAGAAATGTGCAAATCCAATTCATTTGGGAAAATATTTATGATTCTACTTGTGTATTCACAAGTTGTTTTGAATGTATGAATTGGATTTAGGAAATGTAAATTGTGCTGTGCATAAGTACTATTTTTTTAGACTGATCTGATATATTTTCTCCTTTTTTCTTTAGAAAATGCTTCTAAGAAAGAACTGTGGAGGAAAGACAAGGACTATCAAGATTCGGGTAAGTGTTCCTAATAACCACTTTCTTATAAAGTGACATTACTGTACATCACTTGTATTACAGTATATACAAACACAATGTCATTTATTATGAAGTATGATAAGGTAAGCACTCTTCAAGAATATCTTTTAGACATACAAACACCCAGACACTCTTGTACATCTATCTTTATGGGGACTTCCTATAGATGTAATGATTTGTTTATGGCAGTGGTTCTCAAACTTTTTTCACCAGGTACCACCTCGGAAAAAAAATGTCTCTCCAAGTACCACCATAATGACTGGTAATGAAGTACAGTAGCGTAGTAGGAGTGTTTAAAAATACATATTTACATATTAAATATATATTATTGTCAACCACTTTAAACATTATAAATAGTTTGAACATTAACTGTGCTTGCAGATAAAAAAAAATTTTTACAGTTTAAATTAAAATGTGCTTTTAGAAGTTAGTTAAAAAAGGCACTGTTATTAAAGTAAAAAAAGAAAACTGCTGCAGGAGCCTATTCATCTAAACCTGGAAATGTTGCTTGGACCAGATGAATAATGGCTGTCACATAAATATATATACACATTTTTAATACATTTTGAGATATATATTGTATGTACAGATGACATATTTGTATATCTTTGATAGCCTATCTAAACATTAACTTGTATTTTGATATGATTTGGAATTACATATTTAAATTAGAAATTAGATCTGCTTACTGCTCGTCATTTACAGTAGGCCTGTGTGTGTCAGAAAAGCGAGTGATTAAATGCATATATACAGTGCTTGACCAATTCATACGTGCAGTATTTCCGTGATTTGGTGCGAATGAGATCACATGAGATTCGCTTTAACCGCACACCGACCAGTTTTCAAGCAGACTCGGGTACAGTTCGCCGTCCCTCCGTCTGTGTACGCAGAGAGTAACTTAAATTATATTCTACCTCTACGCTTCAAGCATGGAAAAGTTACTTGAGTCTATGTTCTGTCTCGCACGATTTGAATCACATCCAAATTAATTTGCTTAAATCTGAGGTAACAAACTAAACCGAAAGCCACGCTGCTTTACAAACAAATAACATTATATATCGAAAGCATGCATTATTTTACACAAACTACGAGCACTCATTTAAACACGTTCGTAATAATTATTTTACCAATGATGCAGCATGGGGAACTTCCTGAATTTTGCAGGACTAGTCTCAGAAGGGCTTCTCTGGCGCGTGTGTGTCTGCTCCGCACCGCACACACTGGAAGCGCCGCGCGCCTCATCCTCATTCTCAGCGCCAAGCAGATTTTTTAACATCTGATGACGCGATGCACTTTCAAGAGTTCGCACTTAGATACTGTTTGACAACTGTTTGACAACTG
>CAIGQQ010002476.1:2613057-2645963 GCA_903798035.1 Danio albolineatus | reverse complement strand
AGCATGTAACGGGGAGAACGAGATCAGGTAGTTCTCGAGGGCTCCCCAAAATGCTTAGATACTCGGGACAGCAGCCGTGTATTCGAAGAAACTCCCCAGAAGGCTAGAAAAGCTATATCCGGCTGCTGGATATAGAGGATAGTAAAGGGGGCTCTAGCTAGAGCAAAGAGTGACGCGGGCTCCTGCGGGAGCCCGAGCGGGGTTGCCTTGGGGTGCCTTTGCATGCTCCTGCGGGGTAGCGACTCAGGGAACCTTTGGGGGAGTCGGAGCATGGGGAAAGGCGGGGTCCAGCTGGAGTGGGAAAAAGGGGGGAGTAAGAGCTCCAGCTGGATGGGGGGTGAATGTGGGCAGGGGTTGGCAGACTCTGGGAGTCGATTGCTCGCGGAACACTCCTTGCGGAGATAGAGCTGGGAGGTGGCAGCACTATATATAAATATATATGTATATAGTATATAAATATATATATATATAATGGGGAAAGCTAGGGCCGTGGGGGGGGGGCAATTATGGACTCTTGCGAGAGTCAAGCTCGTGGGCACTCTGCTGGAGTTAGAGCTGTATGTGCCATCCCCGGCTGGGGTCGGGAGAGGTAGTGGGCTGGTGAGAGCCCCAGCTGGGGGGTGAATGGCATTTGGGCGGTGACCCCTGCGGGGGTCTGGTTTGCTCGGGACTTGCTCCTGCGGGAGCTGAGCTGGGGAGTGGCAGCACTACATATAAATATATATTTATAGGCGTGGGTGCGTATAGATATATATATATATAAATAAAAATAAAGTGAATGAAATCATGAAAAATATAGGAGATAGAAGGGTATAGATAAATAAAAATTTATAAGCTAGGGCCAGGGGAGGTGACGTGACTCGTGCTCGAGACACAGCTCGGGAGGTAGAGCTAAATTGGCCAACTCCAGAAGAGTCAGGAGGTGAAAGGGGGCGGTGAAGACTCTCTCTGGAGGGTGAGGGGCAAGCAGGTGCTCTGGGACCGTTCCTGCGGGAACGAGAGCGTGGAGGTGGCAGCACTATATACAAAACTATATTTATGTGCGAGGGTGCATATAGATATAGATTTGAATAATTAGAAAAGAAGTAGAGATCTATTATATAACATTATTTATAATGGTATATAATAGGAAAAGCTAGGGCCGGTGGGAGGGGCTGACAGCTGGCTGAGTCAGAGCCATGGGGTCGGGGTCCTACAGGAGTCGGGGAAAAGGAGGGGGTAGTGAAACTCCTGTGGCAGAAGGCCGGGGGGGCGGGGTGGCGGAGGGGCCTGGGCGGGATGTACTCTGCTGGAGTAGGTATAGCTCGGGGAGAAAGCTGAGTATACTCAGAGCTGGAAAAAGTAAGAGGGATAACTGGCTGGGTCGTGCCCGCGCCCTTGAGGTGTCTGCATGGTGGTTATCGTCCCGCCCTTGGGAAGCTGGTGTGCTGGGTAGTGCCCTTGCCCCTGGGAGGTTGGTGAGACTGTATAGCCGCCCGGCCTTGGGTGCTGGGGTTAGGGTGACTGCTGGTGAGTGCCTTTTGGGCTTCCTTGAGGTGGCTGTGGCTGAGGCGGATGTATGCTTTGAAGGCGTCGGAAGACCACCTTCCCAGGGTTTGTATGTGATGTTGTGAAAGCCCTTTGTGAGCTGCAGTGGTTGCTGCACCAATTCTAAATGAATGGCTAGAGAATGATTCTGATGGGAAGCCTGAATGTCTGAGGACTGCTTTGAGGTGTTTTTGAAACCAAAAACGTGTTACTGGGTGATTAGTATCATCGGTGAAGAGGGGGGAGAGGGGGCTGGGACTTAGAGTTTTCCTGTAGTGAATGTAGGCTAGTAGTGTTTGGAATGGGCTTGTAGGGGAGGGGATGTTAAATTTGTATATGAAGTGTCCTTTTCTGTATTGGTCTGTTTTACTTTGTTTGAGGAAGGATATGGTTTCCTCGTCCATCAAAGTCAGATCAGAGATGGTGGGGTGGATGTTCGGATCAAATGAAGATGTAATTGTGAATTCGGAACATCTAAGAAATCCGAAAAAAGCCAGGGTAAACATGGCGTCTAGGGTATGGTCTGTGTGGGGGGATAGGTAACCTTTCCTTAGTGTGGAAATGCATTTGGAAAGGATAGTGTGAGTGATGGGTAGCCTGGGGTCTGGGAGGGAGGGGTTTACTTTCTGGATGCCTTTGATAAGAAGGCTGGATTGTGTATTGGCTATGGAGTCTGAAATGGAGCCATAAATAAGCTTGTGGAAAAACTGAATTCCGCTTAGATAGCTCTTGATAGAGTTGGCTTGGATGTGTTTGATATGTGATGAATGAAGTGATTGTAAGTAGGGAAAAATTGGGGAATGTAGTGTTGTACAGGGAATGAAATGATTAAGTGCTTTCCATGCGGTGAGGTATGATTGCAGGGTTCTGGGGGAAACTGCCTGGAGGATAAGGGATATGGATGTTTGATGCAGTTGTGCATGGGGTGGTCTATGGGAATATCGTCTCTGAATATTGAGGGATGTCGGGTGCATCTCCGCTTCTGGCGCCAATTGGCTGAATTTCTGAAAATGAAAGCAAGAGAGAGAGTCAGCAATTTGGTTGTGGAAACCAGGAACATGTACAGCAGTCACAATAATTTTTATTTTTATTTATTTATTTATTTATTTATTTATTTTTTTTGGCTGATGTCCAAATAGGCGGCGGAGTAGCGGCATTAAAGCAGGAGAATGTGAGCGTCCTTTATTAATACGGTGCGCAACGGCTTCGTTGTCGCAGTGAACGAGGATGCTGGAGGCGGACCATTCGTCTCCCCATAATATAGCAGCCGCTACTAGGGGGTATAATTAAAATAATGCTGCTGAGATGGATTTTCTAACATTTGGGGAGGCCAGTCTTAAGCAAACCGGCGGCCTTGGTGATGCCCTCCGAAACCTACGGAGGGGGTGGCGTCTGTGTAAAGATTAATATCTACGGGCATGAGATTAAATCGCTATAAAAGAATGAGCAGCCGTTCCAGCACTCGAGGAAGGAAACCCAGAGGCTGAGTTCGTTACGGCATGGATCGGATAAAATGATGGTCTCGTCCAATCCATGCGCCGATGCTGCGAGTTGAAGGAGGTGGGAGATGAAGGGGCGTCCCTGGGGAATGATGCATAGCGAATTCAGATGTCCTAGTATTGACAGAAGTTCACGTTTAAGACATGCTTGTTTTTCCAGCAATATAGAAGATAAGGAAATTATCCAGTCGATTTTTCCTTAGGTAGGGATGCTTGGAATTTATAGCGGATCTAGATTGATGCTTAAGAATTCGATTGGGCCGGAGGTTTTTTCTTCTGCGAGGGAAATGCCAAGTTTAGCGAAACTGTTTTGGTAGTCGCTAGGTGTTTGGCTGGTGGGGTGTTGGGGAGGAGGTGATGAGGAAATCATCAAGGTGAACTACATGCTGAATTTCGTAGTCATTAGCGAGGATCCAGCATATAGCTTCTGGAAGCATGTCGAATATTTTGGGCTACTTCTGCATCTGAATGTTAGGTGGAATTCGAAGTAGAATTGTGATTCCCATTTGATACCAAAAAGATGCCAGAAATCAGGGTGTAATGGCACGATTTTAAAGGCTGACGTGATGTCGACTATAGCGAGCCAAGCGATACGGCCGACTGGTTTAATTAAAGAAAAATCACTTGGTCTATGTCATGGTAGTTTAAAGAAATTCGTAGGGTGGAATGAGGCTGTTAATTTTCGAGAGGCAGAATTGTGGGGAGATAAAAGATCAATTATCAGTCATTTGTCAGAAATGTTCTAGTTGCCACCTCGATGAGGCTGATACGATGCAAGCTAAAAAAGGGGGGGGGGGAGAGATTAGAATTTGTTATCAATCTCTTTCTTGGTTGATTGCTCAACCGCTACAGGTTCAGCGATGTCAGATTGTAATTTGGGGCAGGTGCGGTTGTAGGACAGGAGAGTGAAGACACTGGAGAGGGATCCGTTAAACAAACCTGAAATGAGAAATTCAGAAAAGTTAGCATCATAGTGTGACCCAATTTATATAAATATATTTATATAAATATATAAATTATATATAATTGCAGTAATTGCAGTGTTAGGGTGATTTCAAGACAGGGAGGAGGGAAGGTTGAGAAAAGAGTGGGATAGAAGAGGTAGATAGACAGGGATGTTGCTGATGGATTTTGGGAATTGAAGTTCTTTTCGTGGTAGGGGATTATGAGGGGGCAGTAGGTTGTCGTGATCAGGTTAACAGCAGCCTGCACAGCCTCCTGAGAAGATTGGATTATGAGGGTCAGTATCCATCGTCCAGTATGACTGTTGGTTCCACGGTGTCCGTTCAGTGGGGGAGAGATGTCCGTTGACAATGTTGAGGTAGATGCAGTATTTCAAGTTCAGTAAAATAGCTGTATTAACAGTAGGAGCCATGAATTGTATATTGGCGATTGGCCACAAGGTGTCAGTACAGCATTATACATCTGAGGTTTCTCTGCATGGAGAGAGGGTGTTTATTAGAAAGCAGTGTTTTTTTTTTTTTTTTTTGTTTTTTTTTTGACCGTAAAGGCTTGTACACGCCGAGACGCCCTTCGTTCGCGTCTATAGTCTGGGTTTTTTGAGACGTTTTTCTGCATTCAAGCCCAAGTAATTTTCTCTGGCGTCGAGCAAGAGAGAATGCAAAATCACTCCTTGACGTTAGATGGCGCACGCGGTGGCGCCAGGCTTTTGACACCCACTTGTTACACAGAAGAAGAAAAGAGGAAGTTTACACACTTGTTGATGTGATCGGCAAAGCATGGATTGTTCAAGTAGCAGCTCAAGCGATGAAGGAATGATTATTGTTTACCAGTGCAATAAGCAGCTCCATGATCATATCGCCTCTGGACATCTGCGCTCGCATTGACGATTTTTGCGCTTGAGCGCCTTCAAGGGGTGTTTACTATAGGTTCGGCGGCTCCGTGCACGTGACCAAACGTGGGAATCTGATTGGTGGAGAAAGTAAAACTTATGCTGGAAATAGTGATAATTCCGCTTTTATGCGAGGCTGGTGGATTTCTGAAGCTGTCGTCTTGTTTGGAGTGAGGGATGATGATCTTGCGGAGGCGTAGGAAGAAGCTGGAGAAGGTAGGTGGCGATTTTGAAGTGACTGGAGATGGCGATTGTATGCTGTGTTGGGTTCTTGTTGTGGTTGAGCGGATAGGCCTCTTAAAGGAGCCTTGGTGTCTAGCAGGCTTCAGTGGAGAGCGGAGTTTTGTTCATGTTATCTGTTGTTGAAGATGACTGCATATGAATTCCTGTTGCTGTTGTTATTTTGTTGAAAAAGTTTGTAGAGAGAGTTTTTTAAACTCGTGAAGGAACTGGAGCTGTCCTGTCGGGAGCTTTCTTCGGAAAACGAAGATAATGAGTGATGTATGCTGGGATACTTATAGTGGGATAGGTTTAATGTGATTGGCAGGCTGGTGATTGTTAATGATAGACCAGCTGCGGTCAATAGTATCACGTGTTCCTCTCGAAATTAGTTTGTGAAACTTCACAAAGTAAACATTTTGGCACAACGGTGTAATCATACGCTTCAGGAAACAGCCAATGCTTTCTGATTTGCGTGTTATCGTACGCGTCAAAGGGTTAAAAAAAAGTTCATTTTAATATTTTATTATTCAGCGATTCTTCCACGTACCACTAGAGGAAAGCCTACGTACCACAAGTGGTACGCGTACCACAGTTTGAGAACCACTGGTTTATGGTATAAACTGTATATTCAATACTTGTACCCCTAAAACCATCCCTCATTTGAACAATCAGCGTTTTTTTAATACTTCATTCTTTGTGATTTTTGAGTCTTTCTTTATTGACACCAAGAAGAACAAGGTCAAAAATGACTAATATTGCTGTACTTTTGGGTACATTGTCCAACTTGTAAGAAATACAAGGTGTAAACATACAAACTACTATAACTAAAGCTATGTAGTTTCAAACCAAAATGCAATATAGAAATGTTCTCAATACTTGTAGAACATTAATATAGATAATTTAACTCTAGTGAAATCTTTGCCTGATGCAATGGCATTAAACATTAATTCTCTAAATTCTTTTTAAGTTCACTGTTTAGACAATTGGATGAGTTTTTGTTTCCCCCTGTAGCTGACATTTTTCAAAAATGACCAGACCAGGTTTATCTAATCAGAGATTACATCAGAATGAATGAAACTGGTTGGAATGCTGTGTAAAACTCTGACCCATGAGGATGCATTTTTTTAACGTTGCGCTGGAGCCTGGCCATAGTGCACCCGCTGATCCTCATAGCCGTGCCCGTGGACTCCGGGTGTTTCTTTGGCACTCTTCACACTGGTCCAGAAGGCCCGAGCTGAATAATGCCAGTGGGTGACGTCATTAGAAGCTTGGTTCCTTTTGGATTGCAGAACAGTGACTCCTACTTGCCTCCTCTCACCATGCATGGCATAGGAACTAGAGCACTCATGGGCAACCCTGGATGCAGACCAGGTTGTTTGAGTCAGAGAAGTGACTGTGATGGTACAATAAATGCATAATACATAAATAATAATGTTGAGTATTTGATATATCTGAGTTTCATGGCTCATAAATGAAATGGGGTATAAAGTGTGTACATGGAAAAAAAATCCCAAACTAAACAAAACACACAAAAAAAATTGAATTTGTTGCAGTTTCCAAAAACCTTTTTTGATTCAAAAGTAAGACTTTTTACATGACAACATTTTCAGGCAAGAACAGGAAACTTTTTTTAATGCAATTTGCCTGTTTGTTTGCATGACAAATGTGTTTTAGTGACTAAAAATGCATAAACCAAAAAATTAACGCCAATAAAATGAAAACTAACTCTTAATTGTCTTAATTTCTTAATTCTCAAATTAACTAACACATCCACTAATAACTATTCAAATACACCTTATGCAGAGTTCAGACTGCACAATTTTCAGAGTAGTCGCGTCACAGATCAAACTGCATGACTGTCTGGGGTAGTGTTCCGTTGCTGTTGTGTTTACACTGCAAGATGCCTTTACAATAGGAATAATCGCCAACAACTTTGTAAGAAGTTACATGGAAACAACACTAGGTCACGTAGTATATCTTTTGTTATTAACTAAATAATAAGAGAGAAGCCTTTAGTGGGGTATACATGTACTTGTTTTGCTCACCTGGCTTTTATGGGGAATTAGCAATTTCTATCCAACCTTTTTCTTTTTCGAGCCAGTTCTGGTATTGCTCAGTTGACATTTCAAACAGACATGGATGTTCCTGACAAATTTCCACCCGTTTTTTTTCTCAATTTCTTGGGTCCAAATGGATTGAAAATAAACCCTTTTCTCAGTCAAAGCCATACTTGTTGACATTGTGGTCTATACCTTCATAACTCCTCCCTCAACTTCCCACTGGCCTGGAGAGTAGGGTCTGTCTGTGGACTGAAAGACAGGGGGTGTGACATAAAGGAGCGTAACTTGTAGTATGTTAGAGGCATAACTTGAAGTTCTGGAGAGCCACATGTCAAAATGTTGTTGGCAAGATGACACTGTACATCAGTTGTTAACATCTATACCTACCACAACACCAATTGCAACCATTATCATTATTAACAGCTTTATCTTCCCCAAACCTAAACCCAACCATCATAGTTCTTAACATATACACCTTCCCCAACCGTTATCTCAACCATCAGTTATTAACGTCTACACCTACTCCAACTTTAAACCCAACCATCAGTTAATAATCTCTACACCTTTCCCAAACCTAAACCCAACCATCACGGTTATTACAATCTACACCTTCCTCAAACCTAAACCCAACCATCACAGTTATTAAGGTCTACACCTTCCCCAACCCTTAGCCCAACCATCAGTTATTAACGTCTACACCTTCCCCAAACCAAAACCCAACTATCACGGTTATTACAATCTACACCTTTCTCAACCCTAAACCCAACCATCACAGTTATTACAATCTACACCTTCTTCAACCCTAAACCTAACCATCACAGTTATTAACATTTACACCTTTCCCAACCCTTAAGCCTACCATTAAAGTTATTAACATCTACACCTTCCCCAAACCTAAACCCAACCATCACAGTTATTAAAGTTTACTCCTTCCCTAACCCTTAACCCAACCATCACAGTTATTAAAGTTTACACCTACCCCAACCCTTAACCCAACCATCAGTTACGGTTATTATAATCTACACCTTCCTCAACCCGAAACCCAACCATCATAGTTATTAACGTTTGCACCTTCTGCAATCCAAAACCCAACCATCACAGTTATTAAAGTTTACACCTTCCCTAACTCTTAACCCAACCATCACAGTTATTAAAGTTTACACCTACCCCAACCCTTAACCCAACCATCAGTTACGGTTGTTATAATCTACACCTTCCTCAACCCTAAACCCAACCAACACAGTAATTAAAGTTTACACCTTCCCCAAACCTAAACCCAACCATCACAGTTAAGGTCTACATCTCCCACCTTCCCCAATCCCCAACCCGATCATCAGTTATTAACAGAATCATCAGTACACCTTCCCCAAACCTAAACCCAGCCATCATAGTTATTGACGTCTACACTTTCCCAAAACCTAAACCCAACCATCACAGTTAACGTCTACACCTACACCTTCCCCAATTCTTAAACCAATCATCACAGTTGTTAACGTCCACACCTTCCCCAAACCTAAACCCAACCATCACAGTTATTAATATCAACACCTACCCCAAACCTAAACCTAACTATTACAGTTATTAAGGTCTACACCAACACCTACCCCAATCCTTAACCCTAACCATCGCAGTTATTAACGTCTACACCTTTCCCGACCCTAAACCCAATCGTCACAGTTATTAATGTACAGCCGCTAGTTGTGGAGGCTATCTTACTTGACGTGTTCTCCATTGTAAAGTCAGCTAGTGGAATTGCACGGTGGAGTTGGTATATGAATAATATAATAATATATCAAATAAATTGGCTGTGGATACATTTGGAGAAAAGTCATGGAAAGTATTTCCACCATCTTGTCAACATCATCTTGCATGGTTCAGTGGGATCTCGATAGCTGCAAGTTACGCCTCTAACTTACTACAAGTTACACACCTTCATGTTATACCTCTGTTTTGCAGTCCGCAGACAGATACACTTGGGCCTGGAAGCTGCTCTCTCATTGGCTGTTGGTAATTGCCGATGTTTTTTTCAATCGGAACACATTTCACACGGCATGATTTTGAATCGCCAACAGCTCCAGATATTTAGTATACCAAATATCTCACCGGTGTCGGCAACTCCTCACTCAGTACGTTTACATAGACACCAATAATTTGATTTCAATGCAATTAAGACAACACTCTTACTAAGAGTCTACCATGTAAACAGCCATTTTTGATTCATTTAATCTGATTAAGGTCATAATCGAACTAATGAGAAATCGAATTAAGACATGTGGAGTATGCTGATCTTAGTCGCATTATTGAAGTGCAGTACAGACATGTTAACATCTTAATCAAAAAATTACTGTCATGTAGGACTTTCTTTGCACCTACAGAGTCAGAGAAGGACCACAGTTATGCAGAGGTTTTATTGTCTTCCATTCAGCATCTGGTATAAACTTCGATTAAAACTACACTCTTCCAGCATTTCATAGTTGCATCTAATATCTCTTTTGTCATGGGGAGAATGCATGAAATGTTCCCAAATGAAAGTGAAAGTGTCAAACTGCAGTTAAAGTCGACAAATTAATAATGAAATACCTGAATTTACATGAAACTCTGGAGGAAATGCGGATAGCGCTGTGACACAATGATGTTAATAAAATGATGTGCTATAACATGTAAAACGGGATCATAAAATGAACATTTTATGATGAGCTACTCATGTAAACACCTTAATCTTATTAGGCTATGTTTACTCTGCAGCAAATGTGGCCCGAATCTGATTTTTTTGCCTACATGTGACTCAGGTCTTGACAGTGTGAACAGCCCAAACTGCATGGAATCTGATCTTTTCATTTCAGATTTGTGCCACTTTCATATGTAGTCTTAAATCAGACACTGATCTGATATTTTGCAACGCGACAGCATTGTGAACGGTTATGTCGGATTTCATGTGACTTTTACATAAACTTTGAGCGACATGCGTCATCATTCTGTGCTGCAGACGTCCTCTACTCCACAGAAAGTTGGTTGTTCATTTTGAAATAGGGTTGGAAGGCTAAACTGGAGCTTGTTAACCAATCTGGTTAATGATCAGAGCACGGGTTGATCGCGAAGCTGTGTCAGGGGGTGTTGCGGATAGGGGATCCGTGCTCAAAGGAGAGGGCACTTTCGTTTTAAGGACAAACTTTCTCTCAGAGAGAATAAAGTGCAGGTGCTCAAGCACCCAAACCCCCCTTCTGCACATGTCTGGTGTTTATAAAGATGTAAAATGAAATAACTCTGCAAACAGAGATAAAACAACTCCGCCTTCACAGATCAGTCTGCGGCTGCTCATTAACCCTTGATGAGTTCTCTACACCGGTGGTCAGATAGACGCGCACCGCGGTTGTCATATTCACAAATGATCAGTGTTTTCGATCACAACAGACTTATTTTAGGTTTCAAATACACATTAGCAGTAGCAGAACAACCCTTTACAGTTTATGAAATACACCACGGTTGTCTGTGAAAAGGGCAATAATTACATTAAGCATGACACGTTCTTGGGCGCCACGGTGGCCGAGTGGGTAGCACGTTCGCCTCACAGCAAGAAGGTCGCTGGTTCGATCCCCGGCTGGGCCAGTTGGCATTTCTGTGTGGAGTTTGCATGTTCTCCCCGAGGTTGCGTGGGTTTCCTCCGGGTGCTCCGGTTTCCCCCACAGTCCAAAGACATGCGGTACAGGTGAATTGGGTAAGCTAAATTGTCCATAGTGTATGTGTGTGAATGTGTATGTACGGATGTGTTTCCCAGAGATGGGTTGTGGCTGGAAGGGCATCCGCTGCATAAAAACAAATGCCGGATAAGTTGGCGGTTCATTCCGCTGTGGCGACCCCAGATTAATAAAGGGACTAAGCCGAAAAGAAAATGAATGAATGAATGACAAGTTCTTACTTCAGTATACACATTGTGTGCATAATTAGACATTCTGTGCTGTTCGTAGCTGCACTTTTGCGCATGCGAGTGAGTTTAGGACCATGATCTGTTCACACTGCAAATCTGATATTGGTCACATTGATAACAGCAGTGTGAACAGCAATGCACAACAATCAGATCTGAGAAAGATCTGATTTGAGCACTAAGCCTCACAGTGTGAACGTAGCCCTGTTGTCTTAATAAGATTAAGGCATATAATTCGATTACTGATGTCCATGTAAACGTAGTCATTGATTCTCTCAGATCATGTCTTAAATAGTTCACACTGTGAGATGACTCACGTGAATGAGCACCGATTTGCCTGAGATTTTGGGCATTTGTCAGCAAGTCACAATCGGGGCTAAAATCGCGTAGTGTGACTCTACGTTAGCGAATGCATAGCAAAGTCCTGGCACCGTCGTAGAGGTTTACTTTATTTACTTTATATGCAAAATAATAACTATTGCGTGCCAATGAACATCCAGAAACCTCTACTACATCTGCAGGAGATTAGGTGACCGTTTTATTAGATTAATAGAAAGAGGTGAGGAGACCAGCAAGGGATAAAAAAGGGAGTGGGAGAAACAAAAGTGTGTGTGTGCGTGTGTGTGTCTGTGTGTGTGTGTGCGCATATTAAGATGAAGTCATTTTCCATTTATAGAGTGCCGGCTGTTGCAGGATCTTCAGTCAGAAAAAAGAGATACTCTCTACTCCTCCGTCTTGTTGTTTTCAACTTATTTTGGCTCTTCCCACTCTCTCTTTGCTTACATATTCGCTGTGACTTTGTAGTTTGCCCTTGATCGTTGACTCATGTAACATACTCTCATATTATGTATATCTAGTTGATCAGACCAGCTCCAAAAATCCTCTTTGGGAGGCCAAATTTTCCAACCTCTCTTCCTTCTGACGTGTCTCTTCGTTGTTTACCACCTTCTCACCAAGCTTTTTATAGTTTTGTGTTGTTTTCAAATGCACTCTTGAAATGGTTTTAGATCTGACATTTTATTTCAAATGTTATATTTTCAGCTTTGGTAGATTATAATCGTTATAATAAAAAATAAAAAAGATTATATAGATCAGGGGTGTCCAAACTTGGTCCTGGAGGGCCGGCGTCCTGCATAGTTTAACACCCAGCTTTCTTTAACTAGGGATGGCTGACGTGAAAATGACGTTTCAATAGTGTCGAGATCCTGAAGCGTAAGTGTTTCGAACCACTGCGCCAAAGCATGATCCGAAACACCAAGATTGTGTGACTGAAGAGATTCAAAGCATCGATCATTTTAGAAGCGTTTTGAGACCTGCCGAATCTGCGTTTGACTGACAGGGTCAAAAACTACTTCTTTCCCATATAGCCTAGTGGACCGTGCGTGTGCAAGTTGTTACTGTGCTTAAAATGTTGTGCCTACTGAAACTGTGCCTAAAAAACTGCGCTTTTGTGTTTGAATCCCAACAAATACTCTGAAATGATGTTTTTTTGTATTTTAATAATGTTACTGTTTTGTGGCATAGTTTAAATCGGATACAGCTGTGGATACGACATCAATATTGCATCATGTTTGTAACACTGTATAACAATAATAAATATTTTTACAGTACTATGATGGTTGGGTTTAGGGTTTTGGTAATGTTAGACGTTAATAAAATACAATAAATGTTAAAGACCAATGTGAAAAACAAAACGATACAAGAACAGAGGATTTTAAACCTAACATCCATAGCTGTATCATCCTGGATTCGAACCCACTATCCCTACATACTGGTCAAGAACTCTGACAACTCCACTTATTCACTTGAAGGTTCAACTCTACAAAGTGGGGTTTAATATCTTAATTTGCTCAACTGGTTCTTTACTGAAGCTGTTCCAATGGAATACATTGGAAAATGACCACTAGGTGTCGCTGTAGAGACAGGTTTCAAAACGTTTCGAAGCTTCGACACATTTGCTTCCACTGTTTCAGTGTTTCATGAAGCCTCACTTTGCTCACTTTGCCCACCACTACCTTTAAACACACCTGTCTGGAAGTTTCTAGTATACCTAGAAAGAGCTTGATTAGCTGGTTCAGGTGTGTTAAATTGGGGTTGGAACTAAAATATGTAGCACACCAGCCCTCCAGGACTTTAGACACCCCTAACATTTGAATATAATGCCACTAGTTTGTTACATTTTGATGGGTAACTGTCACCGTACTGTGCTTTCATCACTTTTTTGCAAATACATCCTAGTCTAATCATGACAAACTATATACAGGGAGTGCAGAATTATTAGGAAAGTTGTATTTTTGAGGATTAATTTTATTATTGAACAACAACCATGTTCTCAATGAACCCAAAAAACTCATTCATATCAAAGCTGAATATTTTTGGAAGTAGTTTTTAATTTGTTTTTAGTATTAGCTATTTTAGGAGGATATCTGTGTGAGCAGGTGACTATTACTGTGCATAATTATTAGGCAACTTAACAAAAAACAAATATATACCCATTTCAATTATTTATTTTCACCAGTGAAACCAATATAACATCTCAACATTCACAAATATACATTTCTGACATTCAATAACAAAACAAAAACAAATCAGTGACCAATATAGCCACCTTTCTTTGCAAGGACACTCAAAAGCCTGCCATCCATGGATTCTGTCAGTTTTTTTATCTGTTCACTATCAACATTGCGTGCAGCAGCAACCACAGCCTCTCAGACACTGTTCAGAGAGGTGTACTGTTTTCCTTCCTTGTAAATCTCACATTTGATGATGGACCACAGGTTATCTGTGGGGTTCAGATCAGATGAACAAGGAGGCCATGTCATTAGTTTTTCTTCTTTTAGACCCTTTCTTGCCAGCCACGCTGTGGAGTACTTGGACGCGTGTGATGGAGCATTGTCTTGCATGAAAATCATGTTTTTCTTGCAGACTTCTTCCTGTACCACTGCTTGAAGAAGGTGTTTTCCAGAAACTGGCAGTAGGACTGGGAGTTGAGCTTGACTCCATCCTCAACCCGAAAAGGCCCCACAAGCTCATTTTTGATGATACCAGTCCAAACCAGTACTCCACCTCCACCTTGCTGGCGTCTGAGTCGGACTGGAGCTCTCTGCCCTTTACCAATCCAGCCACGGGCCCATCCATCTGACCTATCAAGACTCACTCTCATTTCATCAGTCCATCAAACCTTAGAAAAATCAGTCTTGAGATATTTCTTGGCCCAGTCTTGACGTTTCAGCTTGTGTGTCTTGTTCAGGGGTGGTCAGTTTTCAGCCTTTCTTACCTTGGCCATGTCTCTTGAGTATACCATCAATTACCATCAAACTTTCCACATTACTTTAGATTGTTATTTCTATTTTACAAAAACTGTCAAAAGTATGACAAAACATGCTTCATGTTCCTCTAAACATAGAGGACGCCCCTGTATGGTCACCAATGGAAACTGGATGTCATCTGGTGGTCATGTTTGGTACTACTTCCAAGCTAAATCTTACCGAAAGCTCCATTTTTGTGATTTCAACTTCAAATTTGGAATATTATTTCCTCATATGTAGCTGTCATTTTTCTGTCAATTTTAGGCTATGGTACATAATTTATTGCAAAATACACATTTTATGTGATATATTAAAAATACATGGATCGTTTTCACAAACCTAAACGCACAGAATTTTTTGACTTTTTTTCACTTCACTGCAATTCGACATCGGTCTTCTTTTAAATGGGACCAAGCTTAAATCTGTGCACAAGACATTCGTTTAAGTTGAACGTCATGTTCATGCCTGTGTTCAAAAAGTGGGATAAGTTAAGGGGTTAAGTTCCATAGTTTTTTGTGTTTTAGATTGAACCCTGTTTCTCTCCTACTCCCCCTTCATGCGTGCTTTAACTGCACATGTAGTGGTTGGGGCCCTGGTTTAATCTCAGAGCCCCTGCTCTTTGCTGGCCATGCTCCAGGTGAGGGCTAGAGAAAGAGAAGGAAGCAGCTACAGTATATTGTGGTCTCTTAGGGCAGAGGGAAAATCAACATGGGTTTTGAGGTTTGGGAGAAAGCAATGAAACCAAAGACGAAGGGACGGGAAGAAAGAAGTCATTAGAAGATGAAGTCAGATATTATAAACGGTCTCATTGCCTGGATGGGTGCTTTTGGTCCAGACTTGTTGACAAGACAGATGTTAAGAGTCGAGGGGTTAATTTGCTGTCATGTATATGCACTAGTGTAGTGCAGGCGTCATCAACTATATTTGTCAGAGGACCAAAGTTTTACCAGACAGTCTCCTTGGGGGCCGGACCCCCAAGAAGAAAATCAAATAAAAATCTAATTTTGTTTAATCTAATTATGTTTAATGTTTATACTTTTTTTCCATTTCATTTCAAAAACTGAAGGCATTTAATTCAAGCTCTCACCAGCTATACCACAGTCAACCACTAGGAGTGGTAGATATATTGCCTCAACTCAATTAGGCTAAGTCAACAAGGGGAAATGTAACTTTAGCCATTGATTAAGCACTGTGAGTTTCAGCATTGTGATTTGAATCCAAGCCCTTACGTTTCATTTGATGTGCGAACATTATTTGTGACCTGTTTTGTTCTGGTACCAGGTTATTTATTTATCATGCCATTTTAAGTTGCGCCAGATTGTTTTTTTGTTGTTGTTTTTTTTAGTCCTGAGGCAAACATCCCAAAGCTCCCGGAAGTTCTGTGAGTCTCCCGCAAATGCATAGAGACTCCCAGATGCCCGCAAGCGAATGATGATCTCCCGGAAATCACGCATCTCCCTCCCGTTCCTCAAATACACCGCGCACCCCTCTCCACCGCATCCCTCCTTGCTCTTCACCGCACATGTCGCACGCACTCTGTCAACACCCTACCCGGTCTTCACTTACGCTAAAACCTGTTTGAAACAGTAAATGCTTAACACCGCGTAGTCTGTATGAGTCTGTCCTCATTTCGGAGTGTAGCCTAAATATAGTCATAAACGGTGCTTATTCTCACAAGAGACTCAGTTGTTGTTATTTTCAGTTGCTTTAATAGTGTGGACCATTTTCTTTTTGATCTTCACAATTTTGAAATCCAGTCGCGGGCCAGATTGAACGGCTCAGTGGGCTGCCAGTTGATGATCAGTGGTGTAGTGTGTAATGTTTTAAAAGTGACACTTTTAAACTAGAAAGAAAATGATTTATTCTTCATAATTAGTTGCAGGTATACATCACTCCAGAGCACTACTAACAGCCTCAAAAGAAGAGTTCACCCAAAAATGAACATTACTATATAATTCACTTATCTCGAGGCTTCTTAAAGGCTCCCATATACATCCCTGTACACTACCTGACCAAAGTCTTGTTGCCTTTCTAAGATTTAGGAACAACAAATAATAAGTTGATGATAATAATAACTTCTAGTTGATCATTTGGTATCAGAAGTGGTTTATATGAAAGGCAAAGGCCTCTAGATTCTGCTTGTTTTATCAAATAAAATATGATCACGCCTTGATTTTTAATTATTTAATTAGGACAGTAAGGTCTGACTTTGCTTAGACAAAAGTCTTGTCTCTGAGTATAAATATACAGTATAGAATATAAAGTCATGGTGCAGTGGAAAAAGAATTAATATTGTGTATGACTCCCATGAACTCCATACATCTCTGCAATGACTCAATTAACTTATTAATAACATCATTTGTTATGACAAAGACAGCATTCTTGCAGGACTCCCAGAATTCATCATGATTGTTTTGGGTTCATCTTCAATGCCTCCTCCTTCATCTTACCCAAGACATGCTCAATAATGTTCATGCCTGCTGACTGGGCTGGCCAATCCTGGAACACATTTACCTTCTTTGCTTTAGGAAACTTGATGTGAAGGCTGAAGTATGAGAAGGAGCGCTATCCTGCTGAAAAATTCACATCAAGACAAATGGCTTGATACTTCAGGCTGTGGATGTTGCCATGCACTCTGCAGATCTCTCGCACGCCCCAAATCATGATTTTTCCTTTACCAACTTGACTGATTCCTGTGAGAATCTTGTCTGTGTGAATCATGCAGGTTCCAATAGGTCTTCTGCAGTATTTGTGATGACTGGGATGCAGTTCAACAGATGATTCATCTGAAAAATCTACCTTCTGCCACTTTTCCAAATGATCAACTTGAAGTCAAGTTATTATTAGTTGCACTTACAACTGGGATCGACGACAAGACTTTTGTCAGGTAGTCTACTTTAAGCAAAGTTATTTTTCTTTCTTCATTTGAGGGCAAAATGATCTATGAAAAGGCTGAGTGACGGTATACTGTTCTTGAATACTGGAGGCAGAGTTTTAAATGTGTTCCATGCTGCTTGAGTGTACTGCTCAACACAGTAACAATGGCTGCAGTTTCACAAATACCTGACAAACATCCTTCTCCGTGAGAACTGCCACTTTGGCACATCAGATTGCTTTTATGTATCGTTGACAGACCAATTGAACAATGAGTAGAACTTTTAGAACCTATCCATGTTGTTATTGTGCAGGATATTTTTCTCCTCTTTGATTATGAACTCCATGTCTGAAAAGATGATGTTTCAGAACACACCCACCGATTGTGTAGTCATCACAGACCAATAGCAGTTCCAAAGGTGTTTAGGACCACAATAAACTCTTCCAAAAAGTTTCGAACTGCCAAAAGAAACTACTAAAGTACTTTGTTTTGGCCAGATTTTGTTCGAAACTTTGTTTTGAATTCCATATATGGATTTTTTTTCCTGTCAGACAAACACACTCTGTGCAGTTTTAAAATTTTGAGTTGACGGTGGCTTTTATTTTGAAGTCTCCAAAAGCGCATAGAACTGTTGTCAAACTAAGGCCCCGTTTACACTTCCCAGTTGTAATTTGTTGCCTATATCTGTTTACAATTTACACAATGTGCTACAATTTACAACGTCGCACATGCATAACGGCAGGCAGCATCTGCGCCACACTAGCCACGATGAAAGAAATTGTCTTGCTTTTACCTCTGGGAAATATGTGAAGGTCACCCAACTTTAAACTGATTTTGAGGTGGAGGAGGAGGGAAAGGGCCATCATCGCAGCTTGTGCCTATGATTTATATATGGTGTCCTCCACTGACTCATCTCCCCAAAGGGCAAGAAGGCAGGTAACTTTGCCATCGACCACTGACCATTTTCCTCATCCATGTTTCCTCTGTTGTTGTTGTTTACCGCGTCGGCTTCTCACACAGGCTCTTCCTTCCATGTCATTAAACCGCAGAGAAATACCACATTGTCGCAAGTTTAATGACGTACAAAACTGAATGCCTCAATAAATCCGATCTGCCTGTTTACATGATAGTTGCATTGTCACAAATCCAATTTATATGTGATTTATTTCCACATATGAAGGAGGCCCGAAACAGATCTCTTTGTGTTTACATGGTCATAGAACAGATCCGACCTGTGTCACATATGAGCAAAAATTCGGAATTGGGTCACATTTAACTGGCAGTGTAAACGGGACCTAACACTTATGCATTACCACATAGTTAACACATTAACACACTGTATACGTCAGTTGCACATAATGTACATTCTGCCACCACTGGAAGTCGGTGATTGGAGGTTTTAAATGTAAAGATTCAAAATAATTTGGTTACAGAACAAGTTGAGCTGCTTCATAAGACATGCATTGTAGGGTTAGTTTTAAGACAGGTGGTGTATGGGTTAGATTCATGATAGATGTATGCACTTTTGGAAGCTATAAAATAAAGCCACTGTCCAACACCATTTTACAGTATTGAAGAGCTAATTAAATTTAAAACTACTCCGACCGTTTCGCCTGAAAAGGAAAGAAAGCATATACACTAAAGATGGCTTGAGGAGGAGTAAATTATTGGGTTGTTTTTATTTTTGGTTGAACTATTTCTTTAATGGTGCAGTATCTAAGTTTGACACCCAGGGGTTGAACTAGGTATTGCATACCTGGTTTAAAACACATGCTAATGCAGATTGCCAGATTGACAGGAGCCTAACTATCGAGCCTAAAGGCTGATTTAAACCATTTTCTAAAGAAAAGCAACAGCACGTGATAGAAGGGATATTCTCCATATTAAAAGGAGTTTTTGTTCTAATCAACACCTGGAATTTATATTTTATTCCTTGCAGCTGAACAATATGATAAACTGTGATCTCCCTAGGTAAGCCTCGTGCTTTTTTCAGAATATTACTGAATGCAACAGTAGATCGTTCACCTCAGATCTTGAAAATAAAATAATCAGTTTCAAATTGAACTATAGAACTGTGACTCAGTGCAAGCCAAGTCAACACATATCAGTGATTCAGCATGTAAATGTTAGAACATTAAAGATGTTTGATATGTATTAATCATTCATTCATTCATTCATTTTCTTTTCGGCTTAGTCCCTTTATTAATCCGGGGTCGCCACAGCGGAATGAACCGCCACCTTATGCAGCATTTGTTTTACGCAGCGGATGCCCTTCCAGCCACAACCCATCTCTGGGAAACACATCCATACATTCTCATTCACACACATACACTACGGACAATTTAGCTTACCCAATTCACCTGTACCGCATGTCTTTGGACTGTGGGGGAAACCGGAGCACCCGGAGGAAACCCACGCAACCACGGGGAGAACATGCAAACTCCACACAGAAATGCCAACTGGCCCAGCCAGGGATCAAACCAGCGACCTTCTTGCTGTGAGGCGAACATTCTAACCACTAGGCCACCGTGGCGCCCATATGTTTTAATTAGATTATAAATCTTACCATTCCGTTGGAGTGCAGTGAGTGCACTATTCTGTGCTTCTGAACAGCTGTATTTAAATTTCTGTCTTGTTTCATCTGGTGCAAACAGCTAAATTGCTTGTCACTGTGGATCTCCTCACGTGTAACCTGCTCACCTAATGTTTACGTTCGTAGGCTTTCTATTATTTGCCAAGTAATAACCACTTCATGTTATTGACATACACACTGAATCTGCGTCTTATTCGGGAGACTGTTACTGTCCACCGGAGGTCACATTTCAGGATCTTTAAAGCAAAAAATAGGGTATATGCGTAAGAATTTTTAATTTCCAGTTAAAGCTCTTCTGGCAAACTGTATACAACTACAAAATAGTCGCGTTTAAGGTCTTTTTTCCTTTAAAGATCAATGATCTTCACTGCCTGATTGATATATAAATATGATATAAAATGGGTGTCAGAATGTACAAGAAGCACTGCATTGAATTCCATTTTTTACTTTACACATTTACTTTACATTTACCACATTTACTTTACTCCAGTAATGCCAATGGAGTTTCTACTTTAGGCTGCTGATACTAACAGCACATGTGTACACTTTAACAACTAAATGAATGCTTAAATGGATTGGACTGATTGTATTTTAATTACATTACAATATCGATGCTGTGAAAGGAACCGTATAAAAAAAAAGTCACATTAACTGTTCATCTGAAATTTATCGGTGCATAGACCCTATTTTATTTGATAAAACACTGGTTCCTGAAGAGAGACTCATGGAAAACAGCTGCTTGTAGAAAGTACATGGAATCATGTAGCACTGCAATGAAACCCAGAGGCCTCCTCTTTTTATTTTGATGAAGTGTTGATCTAGCCCCTTGATGGATTTCAAACAGAGTGGCTTTTTTGACAGGAAAAGAACTTAACCTTGTGGTACAGGAATATATATATATATCTTTGTGAGTACTCGCAGTTTAAGCCAAGCTAGATTTAGCGGGCCATATGTGAAACGAATTAACTACTTCTTTCATTCCGTAGAGCAGGAACTCCTCCTTTCTCATGTTTTTTTTCCCTCATCTGGTTTTTCTCATCTTTCTTGCTCAGGTTTTGTTTTTAAAGATCATTTCGGTCATCCAAGTCGATAATGATACACTAGGGAAGGATTTTATACCACGTTCAGACTACACACAGTGGCACAGTGTGTTTCACATAGAGTGCCATGTTCATCCATGAATGACTATCGTGATGTTAAAATAGTTTAAACGTCATATGGACATAATGGACCACAGCCCATGCTGCATCTTGTATGTTTAATCACGATGTTACGATAAAAAGGCTTGCATGTTTTTTTGTTTTTTTTTATGACATAGGGTGTTTTCACACCTGCCTCATTTAGGCCCCGTTTACACTAGTGCGTTTTAGTTTTAAAACGGCGTTTTAGCATGAAAACGATCCGCGTCTCGCTCGGCATTTGGTTATTGTTAGTCAACAAACGCTGGTTGAACGATGAACGCGATGGCAAAGAAAGCAAGAGAGGTCTTTTTGTGGACAGACGACGAGGATGACCCAAAGCCCCAATCACGTAGCGGATCTCAGCAGCCACGCCTCTGTTTTCAAAGATATCCGTCCACACTGAGATACAGCGGCGGCGTTTTAGAATGAAAACGCCCTCTCCAGCGTTTCTTAAACGCTCCGTTTTCGCACCTCGAAAACTCCGGCGTAGTGTGGACGGATGGCGTAACCGTAGCAAAACTTATGCGTTTTAAAACGAAAACGTACTAGTGTAAACGGGGCCTTAGTTTGGCTGAATCGCACTAGAGTTTGTTTTCCCTCTTGGTGTGGTTCGTTTGGGCAGGTGTGAATACAGCAATCGCACTCGAGTGCGCACCAAAAGTGGACCAAGAAAGCACCTCGGTACGCTTTCAAACGAACCCTGGAGCGGTTTGTTTCTGGCGAGAACATGATCCAAACTAAAACAGGCCAAATCGGAAAAAGTACTGCACCTTTTTGGACTAATCCAGCTGCCGTAGTCTGATGCACTGTCCCATCTTATAGGGATTGAAGGAAGAATATTTTGTTGACAGCGCTTTACCAACAGTTTTAAGCAGAGAGAGAGACAGAGGTAGAGGGGAAAAAACATTACCTGATGGATCGTAGGTAATATTTCTGGAAGAACGCCTTCACCGATTACAATGCATTAAAACATTGTTTTCCAGCTGCAGCTGCGCTTCATTCTGGAAATGTATTGTTTGTCTAAAGTGATGTATAAAAACTATTAGGGCTGTGCAATATGTACATAATAATCAACATAAAACTAAATTAAGATTAACTAACCTCCTCTCTAGTTAAAAACATACTGTACACAGTAGTACTAACTGCTTAATAAACAAACTGTAATAAATTGTGTTAAAAACAGACAACATGAAAAAATAAAGATTTACAAACCTCAATTCCAGTCATAACAATAAATAAAAACTATCGTAAATCAAAACCACCTATTCGGTTCTCCCGCTCAACTTCGTCGTTTGCGGAGTGAGCTCTGATTGGTTAGCATCTTTCTCCCTAAAAATCTACTCAAAAAAAAAACCAATTAATAAAAAATTAACAGATAAAATTGCAGCCTCAAGCGATTTAGAAATTGCATGTGCTTAAATCTGGAATTTTTATTTTTAATTTTTTTTGCCGATTGCGATTAATTGCTCAACCCTACAAACTATACAGCATACTATGACCAGGGATACAATCAGCCAGTGCAGCGACATTTTGTTTCTGCCGGTTTGTTCCATTGGAGTTCCATTGTTTTTTTCCTGCATGTTAATCTTGACCAATCGAAAAACAGTTTAGGAAATACGTTCAATAACATCTGGCCAATGAGTGATGTGGATTTTGTCACATGACTGCATTCTGGTTCGGACCAAATCAATCAGTGGGGTGTGAAAAGGACCCAAAAACGGCAGAAAAATGCTTCAATGTTGGAATGTTGGTCCTTGATCAGGACTAAATGAACCAAACAACAGATGTGAAAGCACTTATAGAGACAGAGCATGTTTAGACCACAGTGCCATTGTGGGCAAAATCAATCCAACCTTTGGACGAATTGACTTTTGTTGCTGCCATATTATTCCTAACTTACTGTTTAATCATTTTTATACATCCCGGACGAGCCCCCAGTTATATGTCCTTCAGATGTTAAAACGGTATTATAATAGTTCAGTATTAATCCACACAGCAGCAAAAGCTGAACTATTTTGAAACCTGACCGCCGCACATGTGTAGGAACAGCTGACTCTGGCCATAGCAATGACAAACGGCAGAGAAACACAAGCTTACAAATGCATTTAAATCCGTAAACAAAGCAGCACACATTGCGTTTTCAACATGGTTTTAGACGCGATATGAGAATATAGAGTTAGCCAGATACACTACAAGCGGTTACAAGTATCAAAACACAATAAAATATAAATCGCCCAGTCCTAGGTTAGATTTGGGTCATAAAGTTGTGTGACCAAAATTCAATGTCTGGCCAGCGTCTAAGGACGTTATTTTGATGTCCAATAATGACGTCAAATGATGTTGATGTTTGATTGAGTTTAGGTTATGTTAGTAAGTGACCAAAATCCAAAGTCGTGCCAACATCTTAAACCATTGTCATATTGAAGTCACATACCTGCATTTATTCATCAGCTATGGCTACCAGAATTCAACATCTGATACATGTCATAGTGGTAATGTCCACACAACATCAAGCTGTTACATCAATAGACGTTGATTTTAGGTTGGACGTTGGACATTAATGTCGCCCTGACGTTTTTCATTTTGAAACAAAATGCAGCATCCCCATGATGTTAGGGTACAATGTCAATCTGACGTCATGTTGACATTTTATGCAGTTATCATACAGTAAACATCCATCATTTTCTCATTAGTGACATGCGTCCAGACCAGTGTTTCTCAACTGGTGGGTCGCGACCCAAAAGTGGGTCACGGGAACATTTTTAGTGGGTCACGGAGTGTGTGTAAAACATAAATTTTTTACTTATTTTGCTTATACCGGACTTTTATTTTAAAATGCTCATACCGGACTTTTATTTTGTAATGCGTATAACGGACTTTTTTTTTAATGCGCAATTGTACTTTGTAATATTTGTATAATTTGATACATTTTGTCCAATGAAAACAATAAATAAAATTTATTTGTAAGTCTTGGTGATTTTCTTATGATTTATCTGTCACTTATTTTGTATGTTAACAAATAAGTACAAATTAATTCATTATAATTCCTAAAATTAAAATATAGTTCCTAAAAATTTGGGTCGTGGCTTGATGACCATGTAAAAACGTGGGTCCCATGGCCAAACCAGTTGAGAACCACTGGTCTAGACAGTCTCTGGGTCAATGCATGCAAAGATCTTCTTGGACACTTATAATACTTCCAAACAGTTTGCTGCGATTATAAATCACCCATGTCTTGAGGTAGTTCATTATGAGTCTTCTATGTGTGATTTTGATTGGACAGGAATCACAGGACTAATTTGTCTAATCCTTATTGACCTTATGCTCCACGTATAAGCGGGCGCAGCCATTTGAGTCTTTTTGGATCGAGACTTCCGGTCTCATTCCCTTCCATTAATTTTTAGACATTAAAAACAGCTCGTTTTGCTGCTTGGTGTTGCAAACTGATGTTTTCTTATTATATTATTCTATTTTGTCAGTAAAGTTATGCAAACACTTGTTTGTAGAGCGAGTAGTTTGACCATTTTCTGCCGTTTATTATTCCTAGTCATTTCTCCCATAGTCAACTGAATCGGAAGTTCTAAAACAGTCGCAAAGACGAACGCACTTCCACATTGAAGAATAAGGTCAATACCTTACAAGACATTTGACCAGATACTTAGTCTGCTGATGGTAACCGAGTCTGCAGATGTATATTATTACACAAATATGTTAGCATACTGTTTACATTTATGGCTTACTCATGTTAACACAAACCTTACAAGATATTACTATTTATTTAGATATTTACTTGCCTTTCATAATATAAAGGCTGCGTGGCTACAGGACCTTCCTAAACCAGTGATGCACGAACATCCTGTAGTCTCCACTGATCCCTGCTTACAAAGTAGCCCCCACACTGAGTGGCATGAACTGCTGGGGTGCACATTTGCTTTTAAAAAGACGACATCACCCTCACTGTGTAATAGAACACGACCAACAGGACAAAGTACTTAAAATATCCCCGTAAGTTACCTCTGGCTCATATCGTCTACCCACATTAATGGTAACGATGGATGGGGCAATATGAAACCATCTCGCTGCAGAGAGGTTTCACCGTACTCCCAGCTCAAAACATTTACTGAACTAGCATTATATGCCATTTTTCTAAAATTACAGCTAACTATACACTATGTAACGACTTTCCGAAACAGTGATCTGATGTATTGTGTCAGTGTACCGGAAGTTGGTTGACAAAATGCGGAAGAGTGAAGTTTTAAAAGTGGGCAGGGCGGAATAAGGTCAATAGACAAGAAAAAATAAAGTAGTGACTTCAGGATGAAGGAAAGTAATGGAAAAACATCCATCAGTAAGCTTTGGAACAAGTGAAGGGAGAGTAAATGATAACAGAATTTTCCTTTTTAGGTGAACTATCTCTTTAACCAAAAAACTTGCTTCAAGCTTGCAGTCCCAATTAAATGTTTCTTTTCTATGTGGTTCCCTCACAGAGTCTGCCTGGTGGCCGTCACACACCTCGATTCTCCTATGATCCGTCCATCTTCGCTTTCCGCCCTGTCAGCAACGTTCCACCCTGCAGCCCTCTGCTCCCTGCTGAAGAACCTCCATGTGCTTGAAAGAATGGACTAGAACCCCGCATGGCAAAACATGACAAAGTCGTGGACCAAAAGTTCCCAACACAATGACAGTGTGTGTTTGCATTACCTGGGATATTAGTGTGAACAAAGGCCTTTTGACAAAACAGGAAGTGTGGTCAGGGCCAGAAATGAGAGGAATGAAGGGCGGCGACCTATCAACTTTAAACGTTCTGTCCTCTCGGTCTCTCAGGAAACCCATTTAGAACTTATTGCAGTGATCATCATGGCCTTGTCAATGCAACATCTATTTAACTACAACCAAAATGTTTGGTTTCTCTGTGTTAAAGGAAGTTTTTTTTCGTAAATGGGTTCATTTTACAAGTCCCATAGAGTTAAACACTTGAGTTTTATCAATTTTGAATCTATTCAGCTAACTTTCAGGTATGGTGGGAGCGTTTTTAGCTTAGCTTAGCATAGACAATTGAATTGGATTAGACCATTAGCATCTTGCTCAAAACAATTCCATAAAGAATTTCGATAATTTACTATTTAAGGCTTGACTCTTCTGTAGTTACATTTTGTACTGACTGACAAAAAATAAAGAAGTTATGGATAGGAAATATACTTTCATTCCAGCGTAATAATCAATGAACTTGCCATATCATAACTGCAACCGGTGCAATGATGTTACGAAGCACTGTTAAACTAGTTATCTAGCGGAGGACTATTTTCAGGCGCTATGTTGCGCCTTCTTTGCCATTTGTTCTGCAGCAAAGTTCCTTGATTATTACACCGAAATGAAAATATAGTTCCTAGCCATATTAACTAAGAAAATCTAAACATTTCTGTCAGTCTTAGTACATGATGTAACTACAGAAAAAATTAAAGCTTTAAGTAGAGAAAAGGATCAGTAGAGGAAAATTTTATAAAACTCTTTTTTGGAAATTTTTGAGAGAGATGCTAATGGTCTAATCCGATTCAATGATTTATGCTAAGCTAAGCTAAAAGTGCTCTCGCCAGACCAGGAGATTGATTGAATGGTTTAAAAATTGGTCCATTTTTAAGGAGACTTGTAAAATTAGCATATTTCAGAAAAAATACAACAAAAAGTGAGGTGTTCTGTTAAACAGGAGTGAGCAGAGATTGGTCCAGTGCTAAGTATAATTCTCACAACTGGGTCACATGCTTATTGTTGAGACTATCAGATTGTGTGTGAAATGCAAGAGCACATTTAGGTAAGTCATTAGAATGTTTGGACATGATAGGAGACAATCAGTTTGATTCCTGAACGGGCCTTAATAAATAAATGAAGCCATTTGTCATATTGCTTACAGGGTAAAGCAGAAAACGAACAATCAGACACAATGAAACGCAGGCTAGGTTTTCATTGTAGAAGTCATTGTTCGACTTCAGATGTTGCGCAAGTCTGACCATAACAATTAGTCAGTAATCACAGCATGGACTGTTTGTTTTGTCTATGAAAGCAATTAGTTCATAAGTGAAGAAAATCAGCAGCACATTGCGACACATTATTCTTAAAGGAACATGTTTATTTATTTAATTTGAAAATGAACTCATTTTACAACCGTCCTAGAGTCGCACCAACAGATGAGTTTTACCATGTTTGAATCCGTTCAGTCGATCTCCAGGTCTTATCAAAACACTTTGGCCATGTTTGAGCAAGATGCTAATGGTCTAATCCGATTCAATGATCTAAGCTAAGCTAAACCAAACATAGTAAAACTCAACTGTTTAAATACAGGGGACTTGTAAATTAAGCTTATTTTACAAAAAAAGTGATGTTCTTTTAATGCCATATTTAAAATACGCGCCTTATGTAGCATACTCAGAAATTTGTACATAACATACAATGAATGTTACCATTAATATTATGTTATCTTTTGACACTTTGAACACACACCAGGGATGGAAGCGAAGCCTTCACACATTGTTCAGAATGGAATATTAGTTTACTGCTTAATACAAAGTAAACACTGCATACTTTAAAAAAAATAATGCATCACATTTGTATTAAATGATGTGAACTGTTTTCTATTGTACGTTCCTTTTAAGTACTCATTTAAATAATAAATTCAAGAGTTCACACTTAGCTGATGATTGATTATAAAGCTTGTTTGCCATGTTGTCCCGGGAGAAAGCCCTGAGCCCTAAGATCCTCGAGCCCAGGGCTCCCTCAAGGTTTGCAAGGCAAGAGGGGAGTTTGAGCTCAGGTAGATCTCGAGAACTCGAGAACTGAACAGATAGTGATTGCTCTTAAGTGATAACTACTTACTAGGAGCATGTCTATGGTGCCGATTTGGATTAGTCAATTAACTTAAGTTGCATGTTTTTGGACAGTGGGAGGAAACTGGGGAACCTACGTGAGCACAGGGAGAACGTGTAAACGTCGCACAGAAATGTCTGCTTGCTTGGTAAGGACTATAACCAGTGACATTCTTGCTGTGAGGCAACAGTACTAAACATCAAGGAAAGGAAGAGGAGTAGGTGTGGAAGGGGGGATTCTTCAAAACGAAGATGAATATGATATGGAACTTAAGGTATTTATAGTGGCTTAGGAATCGTCTGATTGGTAAATCATAAATTGAATAATGCAGTAATTAAACTTCACAAAGGGGGTTTTACCACCGCGCTTTAGCAGAATTTTACCTATTATCCTCCAAAATATGAAGATATATAAAGATAATATAAAGATATGTCATTTAAATTGTTATTAACTTGAGGGTTTAAATAACTGAAGAATTTAACACATAACTTTTAGTATAGACCATTTTGAGGGATGTAAACAAAAACAATGGTCCCAACGTACTTACTGTTTCACATTTTTAATTTCTGTAGCTTCCGAGAATCCAAAAAGAGCCACATATTGATAAAAAATGTTATGAGAGCCGTTTGAATAAGAAGTTATGATTCAATTGTCTCTAGTTACAGTTATAAAATGGTTTGATAACAAGCAGGAAATGTTCATGGGCCAATGACATCACCACATTCAAATGGTCTATAAAAAGTTTAAATAAATGTATCGTCAAAATGTTTTTCAGTTACAATTCTGATTATTTGAATAATAATAATAATAATAACAATAATTAAAAATAATAATAATAATAATAATAAAAGACTTTATTAAAACACTAACTTAAAACCTCAGGAGATACAACTGAATGGAATAAAAATGATACTGTAACATATCAACAACAGTAATATAATATCAACAACAGTAATGTATTGCTATATAAGTGATTTTTATGATTAAAAATATATTATTTAACTTTATGAATCACAAATATTATGAGAAAGTAATTGTATTTGATTTTTGCCAGTCCTGCAGTCCTATTTATAAGGAACTAAAATAAAAATCTAAATAAAACACTATTAAAAAATGCAAGGTTTTATGGTGACTTGCACATCATGTTAACCAACATAAAGAGCAGTTCATGTGTATATAAAATATTGATAGAAAATTATTCAATAGTTTAAGTTAATATTTTACAATGGGGAAAAATTGGAAATCCTGCTCTAAGCTATATTCGAAAACACTATTCACATAATTTATTACAAATGTGATGTATTCAGATTCACTGTTTTTAAACATTATATAAGATGTTTTGCATGAATTCCTTTCGATAAAAAAAAGACTTCACATTTGCAAAATCATCTTAATTTTCATAAGTTAATACACAATAGGCAATACACAATAACAACATGATTTATGCAAATTATGTATGTTATTATTTAAAATAATATTATTATTTAAATACACTGTAAAAAAATCCATAATTTTGTGCCGTAAATAAACCGTAAAATAACAGCCATTAAATTACAGAAATTTACTCTAAAATAATGATCATTAAACTACAGAATTTTCCTTAAATTTTAATTTCTGGTAAATTTCTGTAATTCACCCTCTGTTATTTTACAGTAAATTTCTGTAATTTAACGGCTGTTATTTAGCTGCTGGAAATAAACTGTAAAATTACAGATTTATTTTATTTTATAAATTTTTTTCTACAGTGTAGTTATCTGTTTTTGCAAATCAGATCTTTCTGCATAATGTATTCAAACAACATATAGCAAATAAAAGCATCCTAGTATCCTATTCTGAACACAACATGATAACAAAGTGATATCTTTCTGATGTGTGGAAAAGTACAGTACTCAAAATGTGATCATAATATTGACAACGGGAATCCTATCAATGCAGTACACTTCGGAACCTACGATTGAGGATTTTGGATGTAATTTACTTTGCAGCATACTTCAATACATGATAAAAACTGCAGTTTCTGATCTGCGAATGAGTAAATAAGCTAGACCAACCATATGGTGAACAATAAGGACATTTATTAATAGTTGTTCTGTGTATCTCTGTAACAAATACAACATATATATATTTTTAAATATAGCTATGGGACAAACGGTACAGTACAGTACATGCTTCCAATGTGAAAAGTTGTCCTTTTCTGTTTCAGTGCCTCAAATGAGGAAAATAAATTCTTCTTTTTTTTCGTAGTTTGTGTCTTGTTACTTTACTTTGTTTTTTAATTGATTGTTTTGATTTTTCATATTGCAAAAACTGTTAGGTGAAGCTCTTCAAAGAAAATAGGCTCTCTTTGAGTTTAAATATTGAGTTCAACCATTTTTAAATCCATTCAGACCATATCCAGGTCTGGTCGGAGCACTTTAAGCTTAGCTTAGCATAGCATAGATCCTAGAAAATTAGATCATTAGCATATTAAAAATAACTAGAGTTTTAATCATTTTGCAGTTTGTCTATACTCATACGTACATACACAAACAAACACAGAGAAATAATATACATGTGTATAATAATACATACTGATAATCAACATATGTGGGGGAAAAAGGTTTTAAATCCATTAAGCTGATCTCTGGGTCTGGTGGGAGCACTTTTAGCTTAGCTTAGCTTAACTTAGCTTAGCTTAGCTTAGACTAGATGACTGAATAAAGTTAGGTCATTAGCATATTGAAAATTACCAGACCTTTGATAATTTTGCAGTACTGTATGTCTATACTCATGCATAAACAAACACACACATGTATATCTATGTGTGTATATATGTAATAATACGTAAAGATAATCAACATTTAATTAATGTGGGAAAAAAAGTTGAGTTTAACCATTTTTAAATCCATTTAGCTGATCTCTGGGTCTGGTGGGAGCACTTTTAGCTTAGCTTAGCATAGATCACTGAAATAAAATAAGACCATTATTGATAAATTGATAAATTTGCAGTACATACATACACAAACACACACATATGCATATCTATATTGTAATAAATACAGATATCAACATATATATTATGTGGACAAAGAGCTATTCAACCATTTTTGAACTCATTCAGCTGATCTCCTGGTTTGGTGGGAGCACTTTTAGCTTAGCTTAGCATAGATCATCATTCATTCATTCATTTTCTTTTCGGCTTAGTCCCTTTATTAATCCGGGGTCGCCACAGCGGAATGAACCGCCAACTTATCCGGCATTTGTTTTTACGCAGCGGATGCCCTTCCAGCCGCAACCCATCTCTGGGAAACACATTCATACATTCTCATTCACACACATACACTACGGACAATTTAGCTTACCCAATTCACCTGTACCGCATGTCTTTGGACTGTGGGGGAAACCGGAGCACCCGGAGGAAACCCATGCAACCACGGGGAGAACATGCAAACTCCACACAGAAATGCCAACTGGCCCAACCGGGACCTGCCCCAACCGGGGATCGAACCAGCGACCTTCTTGCTGTGAGGCGAACGTGCTACTCACGCGCCACCGTGGCGCCCTTAGCATAGATCACTGAAATAAAATTAGATAATTAGCATGTTGAAAATAACCAGAGTTTTGATCATTTTGCAGTACATCTACAGTACGCTCATACATACATAAACAAACACATGTATATCTATGTGTCTATGTAATAATATGTACAGATAATCAACATATGATTATAATCCATAATAGATAATCCATCTAGCCGATCTCTGGGTCTGAACAACCACTTTTAGCTTAGCTTAGCTTAGTTTAGATCACTGAATAAAGTTAGATCATTAGCATATTGAAAATGACCTGAGTTTTGATAAATTTGCAGTACACTCATACATACACAAACACACAATATGTATATCTATGTTTATATATAATAATTCATTCATTCATTCATTTTCTTGTCGGCTTAGTCCCTTTATTAATCCAGGGTCACCACAGCGGAGTCAACCGCCAACTTATCCAGCATATTTTTTACGCAGCGGATGCCCTTCCAGCCGCAACCCATCTCTGGGAAACATCCATACACACACATTCACACTCATACACTATGGACAATTTAGCCTACCCAATTCACCTGTACCACATGTCTTTGGACTTGTGGGGGAAACCAGAGCACCTGGAGGAAACCCACGCAACCACAGGGAGAACATGCAAACTCCACACAGAAATGCCAACTGACCAAGCTGGGGCTCGAACCAGCGACCTTCTTGTTGTGAGGCGAATGTGCTACTCACTACGCCACCGTGGTGCCCTATATATAATAATACATTAAGATAACCAACATGCAATTCATGTGGACATTGTTCAGTTACAGTAGCTCATTTAATGATACAAGCCCGACTCATGCTGCATTACCCATGTATGGTGTTTCCCGGGCCTGGATCTAGTGGCCTGAAATGCGTGTGTGTCTGTGGGCCTGCGGCTTGATATATCTTCCAACATGTGCTGCATGCAATAGACTAATCACCACAGATTGGCATCATGGTAAAATGTATCCAAACTAGGTATAAATAAATGTGGTCCTTCAACATTACACTGATCTGAACTGATCAGTGACATTTATACTAAACTGCACTGAATCTGTTTTAATTGAACAAGAACGACATCAGCATTCTACACTACTCTCCTGTCTGCCTGACTTTCCACAATTTCCACAAATCCGTTCCACAATTTGAATATGGCTTTTTATTCTCTACTCTTCATTTACACTACCTGACAAAAGTCTTGTCGATCCCACTTGACTTCTAGTTGATCATTTGGAAAAGTGGCAGAAGGTACAATTTTCTGATGACTCATCTGTTGAACTGCACCCCAATCATCACAAATACTGCTGAAGACCTATCAAATGATGATAATGGTCCAGGATCAACATTGGTGATTTTACACTGTATTTAAATGATAATGATGATGGTCCAGGATCAACATTGGTGAATTTACACTGTATTTATATGATGATGATGATGATGATGATGATGATGATGATG
>CAIGQQ010002476.1:2590823-2612330 GCA_903798035.1 Danio albolineatus | reverse complement strand
TATATATATATATATTTAATTAAATTGAAATATATACATACACACTACAGGTCAAAGTTTAAAACTGTGTAAAGTTTCTGGGTTTCTTTAAAACATATTATTTTGTGTTCAATAGAAAAAATAAATTAAACAGATTTGGAACAAGTGAAGGAAGAATAAATGACAACTACATTTTTGTGTTAACCATCTTTTTAACTGTTAAAACGATCAAAACTGAGCTACTTATATGCAACAACATTATTTAGACATACTTGAGCAGCTCATTACATTACAAACCACAGGAGTGGGCAAATTCTTCAGCAGGATAGCACTCCTTCTCATACTTCAGCGTCCACATCAAAGTTCCTGAAAGCAAAGAAGGTCAAGGTGCTCCAGGATTGGCCAGCCCAGTCAGCAGACATGAACATTATTGAGCATGTCTGGGGAAGATGGAGGAGGCATTAAATATGAACCCAACGAATTTTGATGAACTCTGGGAGTCCTGCAAGAACGCTGTCTTTGTTATTCCAGATGGCACAATCAACACTTTAAAAAGTGTTAAGGAAATAGAGATGAATTGATCTAAATAATACACTGTAAAAAGAAAGTTGACAACTTAAAATTGTAGGCCAACTTTTAACCGAAGTACTAAAGTTGACTCATTTTAAGTTGAGTCAACTTAAAAAAAAAAGCTCAGCAAGTTGCCTTATTTTAAGAGCCTTGACCTTGCATGTCAGTCTGTTCTAGAGAGCTCATTCATGAATTCATTCATTTTCCTTCAGCTTAGTCCCTTATTTATCAGGGGTCGCCACAGCAGATTGAACCACCAACTATTCCAGAATATGCTTTACACAGCGGATGCCCTTCCAGCTGCAACCCAGTACTGGGAAACACCCATAAACTCTTGCATTCAAACACACACTCATACACTACAGCCAATTTTGTTCATCCAATTTCCCTATACCGCATGTTTTTCTCCACACAGAAATGCCAACTGACCGGGACTCGATCCAGCGACCTTCTTGCTCTGAGGAAACAGTGCTATCCACTGTTCTAGAGAGCTCTTAAAAACAAAATAACTTTTCCTAATCCATAATAGTATTACTTATAACATTTTACTGACTCACAAACCTGTTTGAGGACCCTGCCTTAGGGGAGAGGATGGTGTGCACGCAAGAGGTGTCCAGTCATGTGCCATATCTTGTCCAGCTCATGCCCAGTTATGGATTATTAACTTGGCTGAGACCTGGGCAAGATATGGTCGATGTTTGGCCCTTTTCTGGAAGACAGACTTGGTCCAGTCATGTACCGTAATTCACTGCGGCATGTTAGCCAAGTAAAAGCTGATTGTGTGGGTCAGAGAAATGTTGCTATGTGGCATGTGACTATTTTCAATTTCATTCAAAGGTTCATTTACAGCATAGACATTGTGATGTAATTCAAATATAATTATTTAAATAGACTTAAGCATTTATTTTGTTGTTAAAGCATAAAAAAAGACGAAAGACCATTTAACGCAGGCACCGCCATTAGCAGCAGACTAAAGCAAAAATTCCATTGAAAGTACTGGGGTATAAATAATACCATTTTTTAAAGACATGGCGTGGAAAAATTTAATTTAATGCAGTGCTTCTTGTTTGGTCTGAGGCACTTATATATTATCTCAGCCAGGCAGTGAAGATCGCTGTTTTTTTTAAGAAATCAGATCCTAAATGCAGGGATTTTGTATGGGATGGCAATGGGCTATAAGCACAGCGTTTATCAGCCAATGTTGAACTTCCGAAAGCTTTATGTGGCTATTTTCAATTTCATAAGGTTCCTTTTACAGCATCAACGTTGTAATGTAATTTAAATACAATCAGTTAAATAGACTTCAGCATTCACTTGGTTATTAAAGTGTAAAAAGAGAGACGAAGAACCGTTTAAATGCAGGCGCCGTCATTAGCCACAGGCTAGCGAAATAATTCCAATGAAATTACTGGGGTAAAATTAATTTTCATATTTTAAAGACATAGTCTTTTGCTAAAAAAAAACATCAATAAAATGAAAGAAATGTAGGAATGTAGGACTGTACAACAGGGTTTCAGCAAATGTTTTGACGCTGCCATTAACGTAAAGGCCATAGCCATGTGTGCTGATTTTGCCATGACCATGCCAGCTTCAATGATTAGTTTCTAAGTCAGAAAATGTATACTGCAGTTACAGTAGGAAAAAAATGATTCATTTGATTTACTACATTTTGTAAGGGCAAGTGGTTGCAAACAATTTATATGGGCTGAATTTAAACAAATGAAATGTAATGTTCAATTTATTCATTCATTCATTAATTTTTTTTGTCGGCTTAGTCCCTTTATTAATCCAGGGTCGCCACAGCGGAATCAACCGCCAACTTATCCAGCATATTTTTACGCAGCGGATGCCCTTCCAGCCGCAACCCATCCCTGGGAAACATACACACACACACATTCACACTCATACACTATACGGACAATTTAGCCTACCCAATTCACCTATGCCACATGTCTTTGGACTTGTGGGGGAAACCGGAGCACCCGGAGGAAACCCACGCAACCACGGGGAGAACATGCAAACTCCACACAGAAATGCCAACTGACATAGCCGGGGCTCGAACCAGCGACCTTCTTGCTGTGATGTGAACGTGCTAACCACTAGGCCACCGTGGCACCCATCTTCAATTTAATTTGTTTAAATTCAGCCCATATAATTATTTTTTGCAACCATTTGCCCTTAAAAAAATGTAGTAAATGCAATGAATCATGTTTTTCTGTTATATCAAGTTTTAACAATTAAATTTTGCTATAAACTTTAACAATAATATTTAAAAAAATCATAAAAAATAACAAAAGAAAACAAATCCTCACAGAATGAAAGCCAACAAAATATAATACAGCGTGCTTCATAGATAAATTGCTTATGCAATGAGAACGAAGTGTGTGTAGTCATGGGATGATAACCGTTTTCAAGGTATACCATGGTTTGGAAAAGTCAAGGTTTTCATACCGCCAAAATTTTCTGCTATACCATTCGTAAGGTATGAGTAAGATCTTTAATTTACATTTTTTTTTAAAGTGTAATTTGGAAAGAAATTTTTGAAACAAATGAAGACAGCAGAAGTCAATTATTCACTTGAATTATTTAGCCTGACATGTTTACTGCCCCAAAATAAAATATATTGTGTTCAAAGGGGAAAAAGATTCTGTTTTTTAGCCAGACATTTAAAAAGAAAACATTTTAGAGCAGGAATCACAATACCGTCATACCGTGAAACCGTGATATTTTTATCCAAGGTTATCATACTGTCAGAATCTTATACCGGCCCATGCCTGAGTGTGTTTTTGTCGCATACCACAGAGCAGACTTTACAGCAATGGTCTCAAACTCCACAGCTCTGCTGATTTTATTATTCTTGAACACCTTGATTAGTTGGAGAATTAGAGACAGAAACAAAATGTTTATTTAACAAGACATACACATAAATTACAAAAAGTCTCCAAACAAATGGAGAATTCAATAGAACTAAAAGTGATGTACACAGAGAGAGAAACCAGTGAATAAGGAGGCCTAAAAAAATCCAAGCCAGCTCACACGTCACTATCACAGTCACTCTTCATTAATATCAAGAAAAGGCGAATACACACAAATAATGTGCACAGAGCTCCCTTTCCACTCCCTTTTATGCAAACACACAGACAGACTGATTCATTAACAGCTTGCTTCCAATCCTAGAATGCCAAGCAAGCGTCCAGATGGCTGGTAAAGCCACCTCTCTCAGAGGAGGCATCATTACTAGTCAACAGAACTGCATCCAAAAAGAAGCTCTTGCCATACAGTGCGTGTGTCCACTCAGCCAATCTGAGGGAGTGTGTGTGGAGTTGCTTAGAATGACCAAACTGTGAACGGAGTCGTCAATGAGCTTGCTTAAAGGGATAGTTCACCCAGGACTGAACATTTCCTGTTAACTTACTAGCCTTTCTTTCATCAGTAGAACATTAAAGCTGATCCTTATGAAGGCTGAGAGCTCCCTCATCCTCCATATCCAAAAACTGTCAAAACAGATCATTATGCCATCAGTGGTTCAATCGGAATATTATCAAGCTATGAGAATACACAAATAGTGACTTGATTGAAAAGCTTCTTCTCCTCAGTGTCAGGGCGCACGTTCACATATCACCCTTGGTCACGGAGTGGTCAATGAGCTTGCTTAAAGGGATAGTTCACCCAAGACTGAAAATTTCCTGTTAACTTACTCGCTCATAGGTACGGAAGTCCTAGAGACCATGCATTAAAATATTTTTTCTCTCTTGTTATCTCGTGATCTCGACATAACAAAGAATTGTTTTCTCGCGATAACGACATAACAAAAAAATTATGTCGTTTTCACGACTTCTTTTTTGTTTTTCTTTATTTATGTATTTATTATTATTATTATTATTATTATTATTATTAATAATAATAATAATAATAATATCTGGCCAGGAAGATAATTGCCTGTAGCTGTAGACGCGCATTCATGTAACATGTTAAAGGCGTTGAGAACAGCCATAATATTATGAGTGCAAACGCCCCCTGATTAATGTACATTCATGATTTTATTCATGTATATGATTATATACCATTATTTACAATAATATTCCCGCAACTGTTACCATTTTAAAGCAACTCTATATGGCGCAATTTTAAAGTGATTGTAAATAACTTGCGGAAAGGATTAAAGCAAAAGCAGGATCTTCATCATTCTTCATAATTTAACTCATACATGCAGCAACTTATTTTGCGCCATTTAGAGTTGCTTTAAAATGGTAAAAGTTGAGGGAATATTATTGTAAATAGTGGTATATAACCATATACATGAATATAATCATGATTGTAAATTAATCACGGGCATGTGTGCTCATACTATTATGGCTGTTCTGAACGCCTTTAACATGTTACACGAATGTGCGTCTGCAGCTAGGCTATTCTCTCCCTGGCCAGACATTGGCCAGATATTATTATTATTAATAATAATAATAATAATAATAATAATAATAAATAAATAAATAAATAAAAACAAAAAATAAGTCGGGATCACAACATAACAACTTTTTTATGTCGTTATCGCAAGAAAACAACTTTTTGTTATGTCGAGATCACGAGAAAACAAGCTGTTATGTCAACATCACGAGATAATTAAGTCGTGATCACGACATGACATAAGAGAGAAAAAATATTTGAATGCATGGTCTCTTAGGACTTCCGTACATAGGTCATCCAAGATGTAGGTGCCTTTCTTTCTTCAGAAGAACATTTAAAGCTGATCCTTATAATGGCGGTCAATGGTGGTAGATTAAAAATAAAGACATATATATGAGTCCAAATCAATAGTTATTGCTCCTGATGACACACTGAGGACTTGTAAAGCGAAGTGATAGGCCCATGTAAGGAACTGAACATTATTTACAATAATATTAGCTTTATTCCTGAGCCTGGCCAAACAGTTCTTAGCATGTGCGATTGTAGACTTGCTCCTTTGACGACGAATACACAAGACTTGGTGACACAATTACCAACATTGATTGATTATGTACAGCAGGCTTTAAGTTTGGTAAAATGCCCCCGAAAAAACCTGACCTGAAATGTGATGTCCATTGAAATGGACGTGGGGTCTACAAAAGGTTACAGGACTACAACTGGACTACATTTGCACATGTGCCGAGATCTGTTTGACCAGGCTGTGGAGTAAAGCTAGTATTTTGTTAATAATATACACAGACTGATTGTTTAGCGTCACAAGTCCTCGGTGTGCCATCAGGAGCCATGGCTATTGATTTGGACTTGTTTGTTTGTGTTTATGTTAAATCTCAAAAGACTGCCCCCATTGACTGCCATAATAAGAATTACCAGGGGTTCATCTAAAAATAGATGAATTGATGTTAATGATCTACTGAAGAAAGAAAGGAGCCTATAAATGAACAGGAGAGTTTCATTTTTGTGTGTGAACTATCCCTTTAAGCTTATTAATGATGAAATTTTGTGGGTAGAGATTTGTGTCACCAACGACAGAGGTTAAACATACGTAGACTGATATGATATTATTATGTTGTGTATCTGACAGAGCAGCAAAACAACAAATAAAATCAAAAGTACAGTTTGGGAAATTAGTTCTACACCAGTAAAACCTTTTTGTTTTGCTAGCATATGGGATATCACGCGGAAGTAGCAGCTGATATGAACGACCATGACACAATAGACCTTTTTGCAAACTTTAAAGGGTCAGTTCACCCAAGAATGAATATTAAATCATTAATTACACACTCTTATGCCGTTCGGAACACAAATGAAGATGTTTTAGGTGAAATCTGAGAGCTCTCTCATCCTCCATATCCAAAAATTGTTAAAACGCATCATTATGCTATTAGTGGTTCAAATATTATCAAGCTATGAGAGTACAAACGTAATGACTTGGTTGAAAAGTTTTTTTCTCCTCAGTGTCAGTATAGGGCGCACGTTCACATTTCACGCTTGGTCACGCCTCTGACTTATCACGCCTGTGCTTTGTTTCAAAGTTGCAGACTCCTGAATGCACACAACATATGTGTGCAAGGAAGTATTCTTGTAGCTTGATAACATTCCAATTGAACCACTGAATGCTGATGATCCGTTCTGAGGATGCTTTTTGCTATTTTTCTGGTCTATAAGCAAGTCTGGAACCTTAATGTCTACGGAGGATGAGGGAGCTCTCCAGTTTCACCTAAAATATCTTTATTTGTGTTCTGAAGATGAACAAAAGTCTCAGAGATTTGAAATGAGATGAAGCAGTGTAATTAATCTTTTATTTATTTTTGCATGAACTAACCCTTTAAGCAACCTCCGCTCCAAAACTCCCCCGAAAACATCCTTTACATTCAGTTCTGTAAAATGAATGAAAACAGCATGATGTGAATATCCGTGTCCAAGAAACATCCTTGTGAACATTAGTTCCTTGATCTTCCATGTTTGGAGTGGAAAAGAAGATGCAGAGAGAAAATCATGTCCACTTTTAACGTCGAGAATGAATGAATGTTTGAGTTGACTCCATTTCAGTGAAGATGGTCTTCCCTTTTCAGTTTTCAGTATCCGTACTTATCATTCAGATGTGTCCGACCATCACCGGTCTGACCTATTCAAAGCAGGAGAAAATTATGTCCAGAACATCTGGTTAAAGCCAACATGAAATGACATTTGCAATATAATCCACTTCAGTGATGGATTTGAAATTAATAATAGGGATGGGCGATACCAATATTTTTGTTTCTGATCCGATACCAAGTATTTCAAGACAAGTATTATCGATATCGATACTTAAATCGATACTTATCAATACTTAAATGAAATATTTTATAGTGATTTAAAAAAAATGTTTATCATCTTTATTATTATTAAATAAAACATAATTCTTTTTTTTCATATATTAAAATTACAGAACTATAATCGGCTAAACAACACCATATATAATGAAAAATAATACACTGCACTACTGAATTTCTTCTTATTTAAAAGTCAAAGCAGCAGAACTTTGGATTGAATCTTAAAGTTAAGTTACAATATTCATTTGTGCTTTCTGATTTTAATCAGTTTCCATGTTTTTGTGAAGGATCAACAGAATGTAGAATTTTTCCCTTTAGATTAACTCCAGATTATACTTCGTTTACGTTCAGTCATGTTGACAGCTGCGCTCTCAAGTTTTACAACCCGTGCTGGGTGTGTGTGGTGTCTGTACCACTGTGCCGTGATATAACACTGACCTATCAGTGGAAATAGAGCAGAAGAATATTATAGTTCCCATTCGTGTTCCTATTTTAAATAAATATTTATATAATATGTGGCCCTATAATTATTTAGATATTTCAAAATCTCTAACACTCAGTAAGAAAACAACCCCAGAAAAGATCGATACTTTTACTTGAGGATCGATCCTTTTGATACATTCTCAGTATCGAAAATATTGATACTTCAGGATAGATCCTCCCATCCCTATTGAATAACTTCGGGAAAAAGAACAGGAAATAAAAGTTACTGTGACCGACATCTGCCAAACCATTTCAGTTTTCCCGTAACATGACGTTACTAGGCGGTATATAGTGGAAAAAAATGCATCAAATTTCTTAACTTAATTAATTAATTATTTAGTCTGACATGTTTACTGCCCCAAAATAAAATATATTCAAAGGGGAAATTAATTATTTTGGGCAATATTACGTTATGTGTCAACCATGGATGAAACAAACAAACAAACAAACAAACAAACATGTAGCTACAAACATAAATGGAATGAAACATCACTATTCAGTTTACTAACATCACTGGCATTCAGTTCACAAGCGAAAATGACTAATCTTCAAGAAGAGCCCACAGCTACTTCTTCCATCACATTTTCTGGCTGACTTGAGATCTCTTTGCTTCTGTCTCCTGTTACCCTGATTCAGGGACGCAGTTTCATATTCACGAGATCTCTTTTGATCAGGCTCATTATCAGATTTATTCAGGGTTTAAAAAAAACTAAAAATAAAACATGATTAACTGCCTCTGGAATTTTGAAAATATTATTTAGGTAGGTAACTGTGACATTACTTATTTTCGCTGCTCACTGCGTGCGAAACAATAAACATCAATCAATGAGAGTGATTATAAACATAAGAATGCTGACTACCTTTGTGTTAATGCCGGATCGGTTAAAATAAATACCAGAAAGCAAAACACGAATACCTGACATTTCCCGGAACAGGATCTGACCCAAATTAAGCACTGATCCACTTGCATAATTCCACAATGGTATATGTGTTGATCTTAATGGATATTCAGTTAAAGTCAGAATTATTAGCCCCCCTGTTTATTTTTTCCCCCAACTATTGTTTAACGGAGAGATTTATTCAACACATATTAAACACAATAGTTTTATTAACTTATCTCTAATAACTGATTTATTTTTTCTTTGATATGATGACAGTAAATAATATTTTAATTTTAATAATTCTGACTGAGGGCGCCACGGTGGCCGAGTGGTTAGCACGTTCGCCTCACAGCAAGAAGGTCGCTGGTTCGATCCCCGGCTGGGCCAGTTGGCATTTCTGTGTGGAGTTTGCATGTTCTCCCCGTGGTTGCGTGGGTTTCCTCCGGGTGCTCCGGTTTCCCCCACAGTCCAAAGACATGCGGTACAGGTGAATTGGGTAAGCTAAATTGTCCATAGTGTATGTGTGTGAATGAGAATGTATGGATGTGTTTCCCAGAGATGGGTTGTGGCTGGAAGGGCATCCGCTGCGTAAAACAAATGCTGGATAAGTTGGCGGTTCATTCCGCTGTGGCGACCCCGGATTAATAAAGGGACTAAGCCGAAAAGAAAATGAATGAATGAATGAATGAATAATTCTGACTGAATTCTGGCAATGAACTTGACACACAACCTATACAAGTACTGGTCTCAAACTGTCTCAATGATATTGTGCACAGAGTGAAAATGATTTCATAGCAGATAGCAGAACATAAAGTATACTTTAGGCCAATGGTGAATCTTTATCTATTGGTGACATATGGCTAACAGAGTATAATACTGAAAACTAAAAATGTGAACGCGCTTTCCCTTTACTAGCGGAAGCATGGGGGATCACGGGACTGATCATGGCTGCGGGGATTAAAGGGTTAAAGTTCATTTTCACAACAACACCACAGTATAGCCAACCTAGTGCTGTGTTTGTTCCTGTCATTTCTCTAATGGTTGAAACAATAACCTACGCTGCAACGTGGGATTCGCCAGCCGTTTGCTATTGAAGGAGCAGCAGAGACTATGGAACTTAGTCAGTAACTGTTACAGTTCAAATGGACCAGTTTCTTCTTCCTCCGGATCAGAACATGTAAGTGTCATTAAAATTGGTGCCTCGTTTTTTGTAGTTTGCAAAATATGTGTTTATTTTTAAACCGGAAGAACAAATTTGCTCGAAATAACGCAAAAAACAATTTTCACTTTTTAGTGAGATATATTTGTCCTAATAGTGTTTTTAGCAGCGTGGGACCAAGCGGCAACCTCCCACTCTCCCTTGGGAAGCCAATACGGAAGTAACTGAAGCTGCAATTCATCAAAATTCCACTAGTCCTGGCTCCATATGGAGCAAATTTCTATTGAGCCCACTGTTAAAATGGCCAACTTTACAGCAGAAAAAAAGGTGTTTACAGTCTGGTACAAAAAGCGATTTTGGTTAATTTAGCTTATACTACCCTTTATGGCAACTGTGAGGGGGTGCTTTTTTTTATAACGCATCCGTTTCCTTTATATTGAGTTATATTAAATTTGCATAATTAAGGGTGTGGCCACTTGAGTGACAGTTAGTCTCGCTGGTCGCAGTCACGTCACCTCAGCTGATTCCAGCTGATTAGCCGCTGATCTCGGCATATTCATCTTATTTTTGTTTTGTTTTATGTGGCTTCGCACATTCAGTTGCCTTTTGGAATTATTTCTTACTATTATCAGATAATGTGGCATGCTGTTCACTTAATTGTGCTCACAAACCATTCACGTGGCCTCCGTTTTCCAGGTGAGTGAAATTATATACCTATACCATATCTATAAATGTGTTTGTTTTATTTAAGATCATTTATCATTTATAATGTTCTTCAGAACTCTAATGCACTCAAGAATCGGACAGATTGATTAGCTGTAGGCTATAAAACAGCCATCTGAAGCGTTGTGCCTAGATTTCCTAAATAGCCCTGCATTTACTAACACAGACTATATCTGAAGTATTTGGATGTAATTCGCACTTTCTTCCTGTTGAAAAATGATGATGACGCGAATAAAATAGCTTCTCATTGCTTCTTTTGGGTTCTTCAGAAACCTATGGATGACGTCACGGATACTGCGTCCATATCTTTTACAGTCTATGCGTGGGACACATATATGACTGTCAACATCTCAAAAAAAGTATTTTGGGGTTTCATGACCCTTGTCATCATGTGTTTTCTCATCATGCAAGTACTAAAATCCTTACTGTATTTGAAGTGCCTTAAAAACAAAAAGATAAATAAACCCTGTACATAATATTTAGTATTGAGTTATGGTCTGTAAATGAAGTTTAAAAGATACAGGGCCCAACATTCTTGATTTTCTGACTGTACAAATGAAATAAGCTATTTAGGGATTTGTAAATTAACACATGTTGGACTTAAAAGCACAGTTCACCCATATATTTTAATTCTGTCATCATTTACGTGTTTTTTTTTTTTTTTGGTGTTGTTAAAGAGAAATTAAGATATTTGGTAGAAAGCTGGACACCTGTAACCATTGACCTCTTCAGGTTTCTTTAACCCTTTGATGCACAACCTATGTAAAATGACTTCTAATGCACAACATGCATTGTCTAAAATGACCCACATACATTTCTTATGTAATTTCATGCTTGGCTGGGATGGTTTTTTTTTTGTTTGTTTGTTTTATCTTTTAAAATCGGTTTATCTCAACATTAAACATTCCCTTATATAAATACTCCCAAATATATAACAACAAAAATATTTTTATTCAAAATGTAAGAAATAAATAAGGATTTATGATGGTCAAAAACAAGTTAATGGAGAAATTCCTGGAATACCAAGTGAATATATTAATTTATTGCAATAATCTAGAAAGTTACAAGTCAGTCGGGTCATTTTGGACCCATATATGCATCAAAGGGTTAAAATATCTTCTTTAGTGTAGAACAGATGAAAGTCATAAATGTTTGGAACCACTTGAGAGAGAGTAACTAGTGAGTGGATTTTCAATTTTGGGTAAACTATTGCTTTAATATCACCACAATCAACAAGAGTGAAGAGAAGTATACATTTACCTGATGGAGGAACCCAAACACAGTAGTCTGGGTCATCCTCTGGGTACTGCTTGGACATTGTCACAGGAGGCTAGAAGAAAGGGTAGAAATATGAATAAAGCTGGATGGACACAACAAAATGAAATAGTAAAACGGTAAGACAAAATCTAATTTTACACATTTAAGGTATATATGAAGGTATAGTTCACGCAAAAATGAAAACTATATCATTATTTACTTCATATCACACTGAGATTTTTAGATCTGTTGAATATAAAAAAGGATATACTAAAAACGTAACCACTGATTGCCATACTAATTCTTATTCTTATTTATTTATTGCCACATCAGCAACTTACAGCTATTTCATGGCAAGATGGATATACGACTGCCATACTAATTGTTTGACTATGGAAGTCAATGGTTACAGGTTTCCAACATTCTGCAAAGTATCTTCTTTTGTGTTACCAGAACAAAAAACTCAAAATGACAGCAGAATTGGTGTTTTTGTGTGAACTATCCTTTTAAATCAGCATTTCTCAATCCCCATCCTTGCGTCTGCACATTTCCAATGTTTCTCGTTTCATGATAAACATTTGGTCTGATTCGACAATTAAATGCCCTGCAAATCAGACTCAACAAGATATCCACAGGACCCTAATTTCAGTTATTTGTGGTTTTGTCTGCATCCTCGTAATGGCGTGTATTATTGTGTTCATTCATATTTATTTCTAAAGCTCTTTTACAATTGTAGATTGTGTCAAAGAAGCTTAACATAGTAAAGTTCTAGTAAACTGAAACTGTTTCCGTCCAGCTTCCAGAGCTGAAGTTTAGTTCAGTTTAGTGTAATATACATGTCACTGCTGAAAGTCAAAACACTGAGGAGCAAATCCAACAACGCACAGCTCCACAACTCCCAAATTATATATCATCTAAATTCATTCATTCATTTTCGGCTTAGTTCCTTTATTAATCTGGGGTCGCCACAGCAGAATGAACCGGCAACTTATCCAGCATTTGTTTTATGCAGCGAATGCCCTTCCAGCTGCAACCCATCTTTGGGAAACATTCATACACACTCATTCACACACATACACTATGGACAATTTAGCCTGTCCAATTCACCTAGACCACATGTCTTTGGACTTGTGGGGGAAACCGGAGCACCCGGAGGAAACCCACGCAACCACGGGGAGAACATGTAAACTCCACACAGAAATGCCAACTGACCCAGCCAAGGCTCGAACCAGCGACCTTCTTGCTGTGAGGCAAACGTGCTACTCACTACGCCACCGTGGCACCAATTATATCATCTAAATTATTTAAAAGTATTAACATAATATATTGTTTATGTATTTTGCCTTTAATGTATTTTGCATTTAATGTATTTTGGGTAATCAACACAAAAATGATAGAGCATAGTATGAAATTACAGACTTTTTATTTTATATGTATCATCATATTTCACATTGCTCTGTGGGAATAAGTCCTTACTCTACTCTTCAGGGCCAAATGTACTCAGTACTTTAGTAATCATTCTACTGTGATAACTGAAGAAAAGGTTCTCCAGTGAAAGCCAAATATCAAATATCCTGACATTTGCCAACTAAAAAGCTAAATATCCATGACATCTAATAAATGAAAAAACAAGCCGCTCTTATTAAATATACACCATTTAAAATAATAGCATCGTATTAAAATGGTTTTAGTTTGAATACTATTTTACATGACCTTAAAAACCACTATCTAAACAACAGAGAATAGTTGAGCTTTTCTGTCATTTACCTTTGAACACCCTGTCTTTCAAGTGTCAATTTAAAGCCAAAGCTCATAAAATTGCGAGGGTCCTTAAATCTTAGCTTTAGTTAAAAGGTTTGAAAAGAGCTTTAATTGAAAAGAAAAAAAAATTGGGGCTCAAAATTGCAGCATGATATTTAAAAAATATATATATGATATAGAAGATGCACATTTTGTTAAAGGAAATTGATATTTAAAGTGTCAAAGTTTAAATCTGTTTGAATCATTTTTAATTATTTCATTTTTTTCTTTTATTCTTGTTTATGTAAAGCACTTTGTGCAAATACAAGCATCAGATGAGTGTCTAATATTTGTTATATTTTTCCCTTTTAATTACAGATTATTTGATGCTCTTTGGTCCTCTCTCTGTATTAATCTGCCAGACTGTGTTTCAGGACTGAACACAGAGAGTGTCTTAAGTTGTGTATTTTTCTTTTGTTAATACCTTTCGTTTGATGCGCTTTGGTCCACCTTCTCACGCTGAAGCAACACTGCCTGACGAGGGGATTTACATTCAGACTAATTCAACAATTATAATCATACATAACCTCACACTTTACTAGGTCACGTCTTTGTGGATTATGTCAAGACATATTTCCTTTTCAAGTCGATAAACTCAACATGATTTTTCAACATGTATGACTGAAGGATGTAAAAACCTGCCATGTGAAAAAACGCGCCGATCGTTCGGTTTGAACACGAAAAGAGGTTAGGGGCTGTAGTATTGAAAAGCGAAAGTACCCGTCCCCATTACGTCAGCATCGGACCATGTGGAAAATCATGTTTGAAACCCAGTCAGGCAGATTAATACGGAGAGTGAACCAAAGAGTTAGAGTTTGTTCAAAATATTTTAATTAAAGTGGAATCCAATGTACAAAATAATGTCAACTTGACCGTGTGTTGATCTGTTTAACTGTGCCTTTACTGAAAGAGCACTGTGCTACATCTGACTGATCGCACTATTATGTCTTTCATTTCTTTTTCATTCTTTTATAACCTTTTTTTTAACACATTAATCTTTTTTTTTAATTCTTTTCATTTTCTTTCTCTCTTTTTGTTTTTAAATTCTTGTTTATGTGTTAATTACAATTGCATATGAAATATGCCACATAAATAAATTTGGCTTAAAACACAAAGAAAACACTCCATGACTTGGATGAAACAAAAGCAAAATTCCCTGACTATCAATCCCTGGACTAGACCTTTTAAATTTTCATGATATTACAGAAATTCTTATGCTTTCTTATTATGTAATGAGCTAAATTTAGTTTGGACACATCTTATTCGAGAAATAGAAAATGTTTAAATGGTTTTTATTACTTACCTTGCTTGGGCCGATAACTTTCTTCTTTGCACACGTCTTTGGATTCTGGATATTGGAGGCTTTGTTGTTAACTCCTGTTGGAATATGAATAATAACTGCATAAGTGCACTGCACAAAAAGATCAAGTGTAGCAACTTAAAAAATGTCACATTAAAAAAACCATACAAATACTGTAGTAAATGATTTTCTACCTTTTGGAGAGGGGTCATCTTTTTTAGGAGAAATAACTTCCTTAGCAGGCTGGTCCTCGTGCTCTTTATTTTCTACACACAAACAATAATGTTAAAGAAAACAACCTATGAACTATTATAAAGGGGCAGTTCACCCAAAACTGATTCTGTCATCATTTGCTCACCCTTCACTTATAACAAACATGTTTGAGTTTTTTTATTTCTGTTGAACACACAACAAAATTATTTAGAAAAAACGTAAGCATTGATCTTAATAAATATGTTTGTTTTTCCTACTAGGTGCTACCGGTCTTTGACATTCTTCAAAGTATCTTCTTTTGTGTTCAACAGAAAAAAAAAAGACAACTCAGAAATGTTTGGAAGCACTTGACCATGAGTGAATTGATATTTATGAGTGATCCGTCCATTTAAATGAAAAAGCTTATTTTCAATTTCAAAGGTGCATCAGTAAGATTATTTAATTCATTCGTTTTCTTTTCGGCTTAGTCCCTTTATTAATCTGGGGTCGCCCCAGCGGAATGAACCGCCAACTTATCCAGCATATGTTTTACGCAATGGATGCCTTTCCAGCTGCATCCCATCTCTGGGAAAATATTATTTAATAATCATATTAATAAAGCATACATAAAGAAGCAGAGCACTCAGCACTGCCTTCTTGTGGTCAAAAATACAAATACACCACTCTGGCAATACTGTACAGCATAATTCTCAAATTCAATTCCTGGAGAGCTCGGCTCAGTTTTCCTCCAACCCTGATCAAACACAGCTGATCCAACTAATCAAGGTGTTCATGACTCTTTTGAACACCTCAATTATTTTGCCACTATTATTACTTCTGCCTCCTGTCAACTAAATAATCACAAAGAAGATATGCTTGGCGTTTCTGTGGGAAGTTTGCATGTTCTCCCTGTGTTTGTGTGTGTTTCCTCCGGTGATTCAGTTTCCCCCACAGTCCAAAGACATGCGCTATACAGTAGGTGAATTGATTATAATAAACTGTCATTCAAGACTTCGCCCTTGCTGATGATTGATTATGAAGCGTGTTTGGCATGCCCCAACTAGGGGTGGAAGGGGGGGATTCTTCAAGACGAAGATGGCTAAGGTAAGATACTCTGGTTATTTATAGTGATTTAGGAATCATCTGATTGGTGAATCATGCATTAGCTAATGAGGACCAGCTGCTATCAATCATAGGCGCATGCTCCTCTTGAAATTAGTTTATAAATAAACTTCACGTAGTGTATGAGTGTGTATGGGTGTTTTCCAGTATTGGGTTGCTGCTGAAAGGGCATCCGCTGTGTGAAACATGCTGGAATAGTTGGTGGTTCAATCCATTGTAGCGACCTCTGAAACAAACGCTAATGCCGAGTTCCGACTGCATGATTTTAGCCTCGATTTTGACTCGCCGACAGGTTTTGAGGCTCGCTCGTTCACGTGAGTAATAATCACACAGTGTGAACTATCAATGACGCTATCTGAGAGAATCGCAGATGACCGTAAGATATTTGGCGTGCTAAATATCTGAAGCTGTCGACAATTCAAATCATGCCGTGTGAAATAATCTATGACACGACTACTTTAAAAATAATTTGTTGCATCCTGCATGTGTGGAGATGGTCTAATTGTATCAGTGTTTTCACCAATCAGGTTCTTCCTACCTACCTATATTTGGGACTCATTTAGTGACCTTCTGTTAGTGTATAATTGCTGTGGTGTTGTGACTGTGCGCAGAGCGGCCGATACACTCTTTGCGAGTGATGAAGCTGCAAACTATTTCCTTCAGTAAATTTGTCTTTCGTTGTATTTCTGACTTTGGTCTCTGATCGTCATATGGGTTCTTGCGTTTAACTTTAAATTTCACCTAACCTGTAAAAATGCTAGAAACCTGTACCCATTGATTTCCATAGTATTTGTCTTTCCTACAATGGAAGTCTATGGTTACAGTTTTTTTTAAACATTTTTCTAAGTATCTTCTTTTGAGTTTAACAGAAGAAAGAAACCACTTGAGGGTGAGTTTCTTTCCTCTGTTAAATATAAACGAATACGTTTCGAAGAACGCTGAAATCCTGTAACCATTGACTTCCATAGTAGGAAAAAACAAATATTATAGAAGACAATGGTTACAGATTTCGAAAATTTTTAAAACGCCTTCTTTTGCATTCAACAAAAGAAACTCAAAGTTTTGAAAACACCCTATGGTAAGTACATTTTCTTTTTCGTTGGGTGAACTATCCCTTAAAATGAAAATTTACTCACAATTTACTCTGCTCAAGTGGTTCATAACCTTTATGAGTTTCTTTCTTCTGTTGAACACAAAAGACATTTCGAAGAAAGCTGAAGTCCTTTAACTATTGACTTCCATAGTAGGAAATACAATTACCATGGAAGTAAATTGTTACAGGTTTCTAACATTTTTCAAAATATCTTCTTTTGATAAAGGTTTGACACCGCTCAAAAGGTGAGTAAACTGTATTTATTTTTGGTTGAACTATCCTTTAAAATGAAAATTTCCTCTTATTTTCTCTCCCTCAAGTGGTTCATAACCTTTATGAGTTGCTTTCTTCTGTTGAACACAAAATAGGATAATTTGAAGAAAGCTGAAAAGCTTTAACCACTGATGTCCATAGTAGGAAAAACAAATACTATGAAAGTCAATGGTTACAGGTTTCTAATATTTTTCAAAGTATCTTCTTATGCATTAGAAGAAATAAACCCATAAAGGTATGAAAAAAGTAAAGGGTAAGTAAATGACAACACAATTTTTACATTTAGGTGAACTTTAAAAGCATATACATCTTCAGCACTGGTTAAGGCAACATGTAGTTATTCAGGTTTTAACCTTTAGGCTGTTGTGTTTGAGACTCTGCACTGTCTGCAGAGTGTTCTGAGATGGCCGTCTCTGCAGACTGTATTACTTCCATATCCCCAACAGTGACCACGTCCTCTGCCTCGTTGTTTTCTTCCTCCTCTACCTCTTCTTCACCACCAGGGGGCATTTCCTTCATACTGAAGAGCTCTGGAGGCAAACTGGTCCGCTTTGGTGGTAAATTCTACTTATTTATGTGAGACAGAGACATTTAGACAGAGAGTCAGTGCTTCCCACACAAAGGCTTTACTTGAGCGGGCCGCCCAGGTATATTAACGGCCGCCCAAGTATATTTAGTGACGCACTTTATTTTTTCCCTATTATTTTCATCCTTTTACACTTTTTTCAGATCTGCCCAATATAACCAAACATCCGCGAGCGATGAAGTAGTGGAAAATCGTCTCTCCTTTACCCGTTTCATACTGCTCGTTCTGTGTGCATGAGACCTGTCAACACTCTCGCAGACAGTCACGTGCTCAGCAGACCCATAGAGACCCACACCTTTTTGAGTCCCGACGGTGTTTCTAAATCTACTAAAATATCCAGGATTTGTTTTTGCTTTCGTTTTCTAAGCTGTCGTTAATTTTATGCAAAAAGCCGTGAGAGAGAGACATCAAATAATTAATTATTTAATCTAAACAGCTCTTTCCTAAAAAAAAGCTTACCTTTACTAAGCATAAAGAAGACTTTACTAAATACTCGAAGAGGATGGAATTATCTAAATTGGTTACAGAAATTTGTACACCATTAGAAATGGCTAATCAACTCATTTGCCTTATTTAAATAATCTAAACGTTTTATTCTTGTAATTTTTAGAGATATTGTCAGTTTTTATTCAATTTTCTAGCACTTAGTTCTCGTTTGCTGTGTATTTTAATAAGCTGATGACGTCAATGTTTTATATATCTTATACATCTAAAATGATTTGGCAATACTGTACAAAATCTCATGCCAATAAAGCAAGCTGCACTTGAACGAAAGATAGAGAGGAGCAGATTTTTCCTGTGCTAGTCAGTGGCTGCACATGGCTCTTCAATAGCATAAAGTAAAAGAAATAGTGGATTTTTAAATTTCATTTCAACAGTCATTTTTAACTTTAAAGGTTTAAAACAGATCCTTAATAAATAAAAATAGTGTTAAAAATCTAATTGTGTTTTGTTTGTCGCATATAGTTAACTATTTATGTGCTGTGGGTAAAAGGTGTGTCTTTTACCACCACAAGTATATTTCAAACCTGAGGGAAGCACTGAGAGTTATATGTAACTAATTACAGTATTTTGAAAACGGTGGCCTACATTGTTGGTAAAAATAAAGATGTTAGAAAGACTTACTCCAATAGTTCCAGTCTTCAGTTTGAATTTACTCCCTCCTTTCATGGCTCCAAACAAAGGCAAAGCTAATTTCTTAGGTTTGTCGGAGTCTGATTGAGTGTGAGATCTGTATGTACAAATAAAACAAACAAAATATTCATTTTTCATTCTGTTTTTGACAATAGAGTACAATTGTTGAAATAAAGCAACAAAAATTATTTCAAATTTATTTCAAGGACCCATGTTTGTTTTGAATCCATATGTCTGAAATTCAAGTACTTTCAAAAAGCGTGGAAACCATGATAAGAACTGCCTTTCCCCCCCAAAATAAATCAGTTTGTAAATGGCATCAAAAGAATGACAGGTTTAAAAAAAAAAGAAAAAAAAAGGCTGATCTCATGATCTCACCCGCTAGACTGTAACGAAGGAAGCTGTGTAGGTTTAGCCAGCTCCACTAGCCTGCTCAGCCTCTGACCTTCCTTCTTTAAGTCAGCTATATGCAAGTGCAGCTTCTTTCTTTCTACCCCATCCAGAGCCACCTCGCTCCGTACAGCGGTCATGAAAGCATCCAGAGGATCCTCAGTGGAAGAACCGGAACCTCCTGAAAAACATAAAATAAAAAATGTGATCTTACAGATGATGAAACACTGAGATAAACTGGAAATGTTTTTCACTGCCTCACCTTTCCCAGATGAACTGAGCTTTTTCTCAGTGTCAGCCAGCTCTTTTTTGACATTAGCCAGCTTGGCTAGCTAAGATGGAACATATTACATAAATTATATTACATATACATTAATATAAATATAGCACATACAGCAGGCAAGGGTAATTAAAGGGATAGTTCACCCAAGAAGGAGTATTTACTCACCCACAAGTGGTTCCAAACAGTGGTTTCTTTCTTCTGGTAAACACTAAAGAAGATATTTTGAAGAAAGATAAAAACCTGTAACCACTGACTTCCATAGTAGGAAAAGACAAATACCATGGAAGTCGATAGTTACAGGTTTCCAACATTCTTCGGAATATCTTTTGTGTTCAACAGAAGAGGTTTGGAACAGGTGAGGAAATAATGACGGAATTTTTAGTTTTGGGTGAACTGTCCCTTTAAGTAAATATGACGCATGTTGCTTACAAGTGACTCATATGTATCCGGACGCTCTTGAATCTTTCCGGCCTTCTTCATACGCTCTGTTCGCTTCTTCTCCACCACACCTGTCCGGTCAAGGAACGTGTCGTCATCGCTGTCATAGAAATCATCATCTTCCCAGTTTTTCTTCTTGCGTTTGCGGGACACTGAAGAAAGACAAAATTAGAATGTCTGTTCTTGTACTTTATATGCACATTTTGTATTCACCTGTCAACATTATAATAGGTACATTAAAGACACAGTGCTATTCATATCCATTCAAGTCACCTAAAGGGAAAGTTCATCCAAAAATGAAAATTCTGCCATCATTTGACCACAAAAGAAGATATACGGAAGAATACGCATAGGACGGTAACGGTTTTCAAGGTATACCGCGGTTTAAAAAAAGTCAAGGTTTAATAATTTCCTGCTATACCATTCCTAAGGTATGTTTTTTGTTTGTTTGTTTGTTTGTTTGTTTGTTTGTTTGTTTGTTTTAGGACAACAGTATGCAAAATCAGATTTGTCCTAAATCAGATCATATCTGTTATTAAAAATGAGGGCGCCACGGTGGCGTAGTGGGTAGCATGTTCACCTCACAGCAAGAAGGTCGCTGGTTCAAACCTCGGTTGGATCAGGTGAGTATAGGTGAATTGGGTAGGCTAAATTGTCTGTAGTGTATGAGTGTGAATGAGTGTGTATGGATGTTTCCCAGAGATGGGTTGCAGCTGGAAGGGCATCCGAGGTGTAAAAACAAATGCTGGATAAGTTGGTGGTTCATTCCGCTGTGGCGACCCCAGATTAAAGCGACTAAGCCAAAAAAAGAAAATAAATGAAATTAATGAAAAAAATTAAGACAGCAGAAGTCAATGATACTTAGCCTGACATGTTTACTGTTCCAAAATACTTTAAATGTTTTTCACAATAGAATATATTGTGCACTCAATATATATATAAATGCTAAAAATGCTAAAATCCAAAAATGCTAAAAAGTTCTGTTATTAATTACTTACCCCCCCTATATATATATATACACCCTGTGACCCTGGGTTCATCACTGAGGATGTGTCCAAGCTGCACCAC
>CAIGQQ010002476.1:2563543-2590423 GCA_903798035.1 Danio albolineatus | reverse complement strand
ATTTCTATTAAAATGTCTGGTCTACTTTCTGATTTGTTATATTGTTATAAGAAACACCTCAGTGGTGCAGCTTGGACACATCCTCAGTGATGAACCCAGGGTCACAGGTTGTTTCGGGTCTGAGATCATCAGACACCCTCACCTGAGCGACCCAGCCGGGGATGATCAGACCCCGGCTTGTGTCCAAGCAGCGCACTAAGCCATACCTCGCCCCTTTTGATCCACAGCCACCTGGAGGCTTTCTCCGCTGCCTCACAGATGTTTCTGGTGGCTTTCCTTCCTTGAGCACCTCTAATTCCAAGCAGCCTTAGTGATCGCTGCAGGCTCTGTCTTGGGAATCCTCTGCAGCCAATCTCAATTGGCTCACAGCGGGCCCTCCAACCCTTCCGCCTGCAGTCCTCCACCAGTTCCTGATATTTCCACTTTTTCCGCTCAAAAGCTTCCTCAATCCTGTCTTCCCAGGGGACTGTGAGTTCCAGTAGCACCACTTGCTTTGTACTCTCTGATATTAGGACCATATCTGGCAATAGTGTTGTGCTGGTGATGTGGACTGGAAACTTCAGTTGCCTCCCCAGGTCCTCCTTCAGCTGCCAGTCACCTGCTGTAGATAGCAGACCAGCTGGGACCTTTGGCTGTGACTGAGGCTTCTCCCCAGCCCTGATGAAGACAATATATGGCCTTACTAGGGACTTATGCTTGCTTTGCTGAATTCCGGCGCAGATGGTGTCAGCTACTGCCTTCAGCACCTGGTCATGACGCCATCGGTACCTCCCCTCTCCCAGTGCTTTCGGGCAGCAGCTCAAAATGTGCTCCAGCGACCCTCTTGCCGGGCACAGGGGACAGGATGGTGTTTCCACTAGCCCCCAGCAATGCAGATTAGCTGGGCTCGGTAAGACATCATACACTGACTGGATCAGAAACTTAAGTCTTGCTGGCTCTGACCTCCAAAGCTCTGACCAGGTGATTTTCCGAGTCAATGCATGTTCCCAATTGGTCCAAGCTCCCTGCTGACGCATAGCCCCCGTTTTACTGCGCCGCTCATCTTCCACCTCTGCTCTGACCTCGTCCTGAATCATCTGCCGTCTATCCCTCCCCTGCGCTCTGTCATAGCGCGGCGTTTTATGGCAGCCGAGTCCTGCTCGCCCAACCGCCACATACCCTACTAGCACACGCAACCTTGCCTCTGCCCGCTGGACTGCCTCCTGCGCCTTCCACTTCCTTCCAGTCCTGACCTCTATGCCTGCAGAGGAGACTCTGGTGTCAGATGAGTCTCTGTACAGTAACACCTCCCTGGCTCTTGTTACTTTAAATTCCTCTGTGAGGCCTGAAAATGGGAGCTGGAGTTTGTTGGAGTGCCCATACAGGGCAATGCAGCTCAGGCTCTTCGGTAGACCCAGCCACCTGCGCAGAAACTGGCTGATGTTTCTCTCCAGGGTCTCCACCGTTGTTATCGGGACCTGGTACATCAACAATGGCCACAAAAGCCTTGGCAAAATGCCATGCTGATATATCCAGGCTTTAAATTTCCCGGGGAGGCCTGTCCTGTCCACTGCTGCAAGCCATTTTTTCAGCTCTGCGTGCATGGCCTGGATTGCTACTGTGTCCCTCAAAGTCACGTCAAAGAGCTTCCCCAAGCTCTTCACCGGCTTCTCCGTCAATGATGGTATTTGGAGACCGTTCATATAGAAGCGGACAACTCTCCCTTTCCTCAACACCAGGGACCGACATTTAGCTGGCTTGAATGTCATTCTCGCCCAAGATGTTAACCTTTCCAGACCTTTAAGGAGCCAGCGGCACCCTGGTACTGATGTTGTTGTGACTGTTAGGTCATCCATAAAGGCTCTAATTGGCGGTTGACGAGAGCCAGATCTGGAGAGAGGTCCTCTACATTCCACTTCTGCCGCCTTGACAAGCATGGTCATCGCTAGGGCAAACAACGACACTGATATAGTACAACCACTGATGATGCCTTTTTCTAGACGGTGCCAAGCTGATGTTATAGATCCAGCTGTAAATCTCATACAAAAACTACTATAATAGTCCTGTATGAGATCTGTGATCTTCTGTGGAACATGGTATATCGTCAGGGCTTTTGTCACCAGCTTGTGAGGAATTGATCCGTAGGCATTTGCCAGGTCCAGCCAGATGACTGACAAATCTCCTTGGTTCTCTCTGGCCTCTCGGATCAGCTGAGTGACCACTCCAGTGTGTTCAATGCAGCCTGGGAAGCCTGGAACTCCTCCCTTCTGCACGCTAGTGTCAATGTAGGAATTCCTCAGGAGGAAATCAGTCATGCGATTGGCAAGGATCTTGAAAAAGATCTTGCCCTCTACGCTAAGCAGTGAGATGGTACGAAACTGTGAAATGTCACTTGCGTTTTCCTCCTTTGGTATCCACACGCCTTCGGCATACCTCCACTGCTTGGCTACCCTGCCTCTTCGCCATACTACCCTGATGATTCTCCATAGCCTCTGCAGAAGTCTTGGGCAGTGCTTATACACCTTGTATGGCACGCCACTCGGTCCTGGTGCTGCACCGGTTTGTGCAGCCCTGATCGTATTCTTGACCTCTGCCAACGTTGGCTCATTGATGTTAAATTGACTGGATGGTAGTGGTGGTGAAATTAGTTCTCTGCAGGGGCCCAGGTCTTCCTCCCTCTGCCGGTCGCTGTATGTTTCAGAGAGATGGCGGTTAATGTCTTCTTCTGGGCACATGAGGGTCCCACTCCGCTTCTGCCCAAGCAGCTTCTTCGTAAACCCAAATGGGTTAGCTATGAAGGCAGTGCGCTTGCGGGCCCTCTCTCTACCCCTCCTCCTGTGCCGCTCAGCGCGACGTAGAGAGATGAGTTTTTTCCTAAGGATGTCCCGGAGCTCAGCTAGGGCAGGCTTTTCTTCCTCACTCGCCTTCTTAAAACGCTGTTTCAAAGACTTCAAGTCTCTCCTGAGTGCAGTGATCTTGTTCTCTCTCCTGTTGGGTTTAGCTATGGTCTTGGCCTTTGACTGTTTGATACCAAACCGCTCAGCACCAATGCAGATGATAAAGGTGCACATCGTTTGGAGCTGCTGATCCACACTCCCTTTCGATGATGCTTCCAAGGCACCATCTACGTCTTCGTCGAACTGTCGCCACTCAGTCTCCTTGTGTGCCGCTGGCCACAAGACCCTGCGATGTTCGGATGGATTGTTGGGTGGAGCACGCCGAGCTTCGAGGTTCTGAACACTGTGGGTTGACTCCAGGTCCTGCTCCTCCTCCGTCTCACCAGAGGCCATGCTTTGCAATGCCTCTGTGCGTTGTTCGGCTTGCTCCCTCCTCATACAGCCCATCTTTGTCTGATGAATCTTCAGACCTTTCAGGTTCTTGCAGCTTTTGCCACACATACAGGTTACTCTCGTTGTCGTTAATCCGTTGCTCATGTTCTGCACCAAAAGATCCGTCCGTGTGGGGTGCTCATCCTCCCCCCTCTCGGGCACCCCTGGGGGTATCTCTCATTAAGGCTTTCTGTAGCTTAGTTGGGTGCACCCCTCACGGGGGCTGCAGCTTGGGGTGCTAACCCTCCCTGCCCCGGTTGCCATCTCTCCGAGCTGTCCACCGTCTCTCCAGCTGTCACTACACTGTTCGTAGTTGTCATCCAGCCTTTCCTGGATGTCACTGGCTATGCCAGACAAATAGTTATAAGAAACACCTCAGTGGTGCAGCTTGGACACATCCTCAGTGATGAACCCAGGGTCACAGGGTGTATATATATATATAGGGGGGGTAAGTAATTAATAACAGAACTTTTTAGCATTTTTGGATGAACTTAGTCTTTAAAAAAATAAACAGCTCTTTAAAATGAAGACAGTCAAAAAGCAAAAAGATGTCTAAAATCCTAAACTAATTGACTGCAACAATGTCAAGCATCTGAAGCCAGTCATAAAGCTTTCACTAAAAGCTGCCTTTTTAGTGATTTTTAAAGGTTCAAGAAACCCTGGGGTACTCTTTTTTGAGACTTTAACAGATTTGTGTATGTTGAGCATCGGTTAAGACAACATTAGTGTTGACATGTTATTTCCTCTCTTCACCTTAAAGAAGGTTATCCGGGTTACAAATGGGGTGAGCGCGCGGGGCGTGGTTGAGGTGTTGTATGTGATTTGGGGCTCTCTCTGTGTGGAGCGATAGAGCGAAATAAAGTGTGCTAACTAAATAAACGTAGTTTTTATTCAATTTTACAATTAGCACATGTCAGCTTTAATTGTGAGGGAATCTGGATAATTTTGAGCTTTTGTCAGCTAATTTCATCTTTTGGGGCAGATCAAAATCGGAGACGTTAAGAATCTACTATAAATTATAAATTATGCTTATAAATTAATATCAAAAATATAAATATAAAAAATGCTGATAAATTATTCATGAGAGCACATGCTTTCTGAAGGCAGGGCAAACTTGCTAAGATGTGAGACACAATGACTGGGTGAGACCATATCTGCAGGGCATGTGTCTTATGCGTTTGTTTCCATGATCCACCGGGTTTGTTGCATGTTTTTCCCCGCGATGCTGTCAGGGCCGATACAGCAAAGCTGTTTGCAACAAGCATTTTTGTCAGGAGAGCTGTACAAGGATTGGAGAATAGCAGACTTTGTCGTTTATCAGTTGAGTTTGTCACTGTCGATAGTTCGTTATTCAGACACATCGCCTATATCTGTGTTGCTGTGTTCGCACATTCGGACTCTAAGTAGTGAATATTAAACAACTCTGAACTGAACTCAAACATTAATAACTAAACTGACATTTTCAATTTACTATAACCTTCTATGAGAAGTTGCTTTGACACAATCTACATTGTAAAAGCACTATACAAATAAAGGTGAATTGAATTGAATTTAAAATCCTCCAGATTACCTGTAGTGTTAATGGCCGGAATAGACAGGGCAAGAGACCTGCTGCACTGCTATCTTCTGTGTCTGCATTCAGACCCGGGGATTGAGGAGGAGAGAAGTTTTCCTCATTTATCGTGTTTATATAAACAAAATTATCTTTATGATGGTAGAACAAATTGTGGTTATGTGTATATGAAATTACGAAAAACAAATGTAGCAGGACTTTAAATTACTGTTTATTTCTTTGCATTTTAACAGTTATAGTTTACAAAATCAGGGGTCTTCTTACGGTTTGTGTCTCATTTTGTGAGCCATTTAAAAACAGTTGTTTGCTCCACTCTTTTCCCCCTGCACTGCTTACCACGCCCACTCCCCCCTCTGCCTGCAGAGCTCCACGCCCATCTCGGAGCATTTTTTGAAACATTTCTGAAGTAGACTTGAACTGAAAGAGGGATTTTTTTTATGGCTCTTTATGGTCCACCTACCTGCCTCCTGTCTCAAAAGGCCACGGGCCTCCAAGATGCGACAAGCCTCCAGGCAGCACTGGACTGCCGCATCTTTCTTTTTCCCTGTGTGAGTCACCTCAGCTACCAGTTGCCTGCCCACAGCATCGTCCACAGGTAACCTAAAAAGTGAAAAACAAAACAAAAACAACAAAAATATAACTTTACATACAGTGATGTCACTATTCAAAAATATGATATGTTATTGTGAGGGAATGATTTGTGTTTGGTTTCTGATTTCTGAAACATGATTTCTGGTGATGTAAATGTGCACACTGGGTGTTTAATTTGAATGTTTTTAAACACAACTTATGTGTCAGTAAACATTGATCATAAATCAAAAACGGGCCTTTGTATGGTTTCTGACTTTTGACTTCCAAGTTTCTGTCTGGCACCCCAACATATAAAACCAGGAAACATTACAACTAGGGCTGGGCCAATAAAGGAAATCTTATCAAATCGATTCTTCTTTTCAGGTAACAGAAAAACACAATATTCTGCTTGAATCTACAGCAGGGGTGACCAACCCTGCTCCTGGAGATCGACCGTCCAGCAGATTTCAGTTGCAACCCATATCAAACACACCTGCCTGTAATTATCCAGTCCTGTTCAGGTCTTAATTAACTGGTTGAGGTGTGTTTGATCAGGGTTGGAGCTGAACTATGCAGGAAGGTTGATCTCCAGGAGCAGGGTTGAGCACCACTGATCTACAGTGATGCAGGGGCGTTGCAATATCTCATTTACAGGGCATGTTACATTAAACGGTCATAAAACTAAAAAGAAAGTGTTTTAGTCTGTAAACAGAGAGGAAAAGCATACTTAATTCTGCAGAGCCAGGTGCCGTGGGCTTTGTCTTCATATTCAAACTCCAATTCTTCTCCTGAAATGAAAATAATTTATATTTCATATACAGTTGAAGTCATAATTATTAGCCCTCCTGAATTATTATCCCCCTTGTATATTTTTCCCCAATTTCTGTTAAAAGGAAAGAAACTATTTTGAAAACATTTCTAAACATTCATTTATTCATTTTCTTTTCGGCTTAGTCCCTTTATTAATCTGGGGTCGCCACAGCGAAATGAACCGCCAACTTATCCAGCATTTGTTTTATGCAGCAGATGCCCTTCCAGCTGCAACCCATCTCTGGGAAACATCCATACACAATCACATACATACACTACGGACAATTTAGCTTACCCAATTTACCTATACCACATTTCTTTTAGACTGTGGGGGAAACTGGAGCACCCGGAGGAAACCCACGCAACCATGAGGAGAACATGCAAACTCCACACAGAAATGCCAACTGACCCAGCTGAGGCTCGAACCAGTGACCTTCTTGCTGTGAGGCGACAGCACTACCTACTGTGCCACAGTGTCGCCACATTTCTCAACATAATAGATTCGAAATTTGCTCTGATGACAGTAAATAATATTTTACAAGATATTTTAAAAATACTAGTAATCGATCTGCTGGCAAACTCTTTTGATTCCTAAGCTGAGCAATAATATATGAATACATATTTATTCTTCATTTTCCCCCGTTTTTGTTTTGTTCATCTATTTTCATTATTATTATTATTTATTCATTTTTTCTCAAAGGGAAGTTAAAGGCTGTTGAGGGAGGGAAGTGTTCATTTGGGGTAGTGTTAACACCGACATGGAAAGATAATTATAAAATTAATGTTGTGGTTGATATTCCATGTAAAAAACCTAATAAAAGAAATTTGAAAAAAATTTAAATAAAAATAATAATAAAAAATAATAGTATTCAGCTTAAAGTGTGAAAGATTTCAAATTTCTTTAAATATATATATTATACTTATATGCTGATGAGATTGGGCTAGAAAGGTAATTTACTTTGCTGACAATAACACTTCACTTTGTTTAGGTTTGTCCCCACCTACATGTATCAATGTCTGTAAAAGTGTATTTAAACTGAGTGCTTGGCTGCACTAGTTCAGAGAGCTTTCGATCATGCCACAGCGACGCCTAGTTTCTAATTAAAGGATTCTGCTTTGAAGATACCTGAAAGTTCTCCCTTGGTTTTTGGCTTGTCTTAGAATTTCACAGCAGATTTGGTGCCGTGAGCCAGATGTGTCCAGAAGTTCAGGTTCAAATGTATGCAGACGACACAGTAGTATATACTCACGCAAAAACCAAAGAAGGTGCTAACATACTCACTGCTGCACTCAAGAACTGCATTCAGACTGGTTATGTCGTTCATGTCTTACCCTCAACGCAAGTAAAACTGTGGGAATGTTTTTTTCAATTAAGAAAAATGAGGAGCATTGCTCAGATATTTTAGTTAATGGAGAATAAATATAGTTGATCATTTTAAATATTTAGGTATAATCGTTGACTCTAATTTTTCCCAGAGATGGGTTGTGGCTGGAAGGGCATCCGCTGCGTAAAACAAATGCCGGATAAGTTGGCGGTTCATTCCGCTGTGGCGACCCCGGATTAATAAAGGGACTAAGCCGAAAAGAAAATGAATGAATGAATGACTCTAATTTAAATTTTAAAAAACATATTAAGAAAGATTCTAAAAGTGCTAGAGCAAGCCTGAGGATTTATAGAAACATCAGGCATCAGTTTCCTATCGCTGCTGCTAAACTTTTTATGAATACAATGATTTTCCCTCACTTATCTTATTGTGCCACAAGCTGATCCCACGCTAACATTAAAACATTAAAACCACTGTACATTATCCATAAACAAACTGTAAAACTTTTTTTACAGCCAAAAGCCAAAAAAACAAGGAGCTATCATTATTGTAACTGTATTGCACAACATAAATTATTAACATTCGACAGTTTTGTTATTTTATGCTGATGTGTGTTTAATGTTTAAAATATTTAATGATCTTGCACCACCACCCCTCAAACAATGTGTAATTGTCTGCAAGGACAATATAAGACAGACAAGGTCATCGGTTAGAGGTGATTGTTCAGTTAAACTTAAGAGAACCGCTTTTGGACAATCAGTTTTTTTCAATCAGAGCAGCAGAAAGATGGAATAAAATACCAGTGCTTATGAGAGAGAGGACCACTTTTAATCATTTTAAAACTCTTCTTCAAATTTGGCTTAAACAAAATCAAATATGCAACCACTGATTTTATTGATAATAATGTATTGTACTATAAGTGTATGTTGTATTTTTTGCTGTTAAATTTGTTTACTAAATTTGTTATAATTTCCTGCCCAGGGACTACAGATGTAAATTAGCTTTATAGCTAACTCTGGCACAACATGCCATGTTGTACATTGTCCCTGAATGAATGAATGAATGAATGAATGAATGAATACATAAATAAATAAATAAATAAATAAATAAATAAATAAATAAATAAATAAATAAATAAATAAATAAAGCCACTTTAACTAGGTTAACTAGGCAAGTTAGGGTAATTAGGCAAATCATTGTATAATGATTGTTTGTTCTGTAGACGATCGTTTAAGGAGGCTAATAATATGCTTAAGGGGGCTAATTATTCTGACTTCAACTGTATAAACTTCAAAGATGAACAATATGTGGGTAAGAAACAGTTAATATTTTACCTTCTCTGTCATAAAAACCTTGCAAGGCCTTTTTAGGATCTTTTAAATAAGCTGCTTCCTGATCCTCCTGAAATTCGGTGGCAAACGGATTCTCCTCATTATCATCCTCGTCTGGCGCTGCTTCTTCAGCTATTTAATAAAAGGACACAGACGAGCGTCACATGTCTGAAAATAGGCAGCTATAATGGATTTAAGGTCAACAGGTTGTCTTTGTTACCCATTCCCCAAGAGCAGCCACCATCTTCTGAGGTGTTTCTAGAAGCACCGCTTTCACTCTCCTCTTTCTCTTCCTCCTCATCTGAGCCATCACCCATCATCCTCTTTTCTAGCTCTTCTCTCTGTTTTCTAGCGTGCTCTCTGAGCTCTGTCACAGTCATTTCAGACTCAGCTTCTTCGTCAAATTCTGGGCCCTAATAGAATGAGATAAATACATTTATGAAACAGACGACAATAAATATAAAACATGACATTATATAAGCTCAACAGATAAAGAGTTAAAATGTAAATATAAATGTTAAAACAAAAAAGACAATATCATCAACTAGCATATTGTTATTTTACATATGTTACGGTTACAACTTTAAATAATCAAAACATCAAGCTAAAAAGCACTGCAAGTAATTTAATAACTTATTTATTTGGTCACTTTATTTTAGTTTGAGCACAATTCTCGGTATTTTCAAACTATCAACAGGGTTCATACACATATTCACTACTAAAATTCCATGACTTTCAAGTAAATTTCATGACCTAATGTTTCATGCAAGGTCTATGTGTACGTGGTAAATAAAAACAAACAAGAAAAACAATGCATGTTCAAAGTTATTACAGCATATCGTAAAACATGCAACATTTAGTTTAAATTAATCTTTATATGTATGTAAAATTAATTTAGATAATGTTCACACAGCACTAATAATGTGAGAGCATGTGTTTGGTGAAAAGAAGTAAAGACAACTAACCTACAGTATATTTAAGTATACAGACATTTGTTCAACTAATTTCCATGACTTTTCCAAAACTTTGTGGGCTTTTCAGTTTTTCAAAATCTCGATTAATTGAACATTTTAACTCTATTATTATTATTATTAATGACCAATTATTTAATTAATTAATTAATTAATTTAATTATTCATTTAATATTATTATTTTTTTTTTTTGCCCTCAGATCACTGACAATTTTTGTAGAGTAAATTAGGCATGTATTCTTTTTAAACGTCAGTGTAAAAAACAAAAACTTTTTTACCCCTCGAATACAATATATCTTATTTTGAGAAACATTTGAAATATTTTGGGACAGTAAACATGTCAGGCTAAATTATTCAAGTGAATCATTGATGTCTGCTGTCTTCATTTGTTGAAAAAACACAGATTTCTTTACAATTTACAACAACATCTTTGGATATATTTTCTGCAGGAGGTACTGTTGTCCTTAGAAATTACAAAAAAAATGTAAATGAAAAATCTTACACACACCTTAGGAACGGAATAGATAAAAATTTTGGGGTTTTTAAAACCTTGACTTTTCCAAACCAGGGTATACCTTCGGTTACTGTCCCATGCCTACAGTAAATATGCTCACATAATACAAGTGAGAGATTTTTTAATAATTGAAGGAATAATAATAATAATAATAATAATAAAAATAATTGAAGGAAACACACTATCTACTATCTATGATTATTTATTGACCATCGTTGAACGACGTGAATTAAAACACACATTGCCTGAAACCAACAGTCACTTTTTTTCTCATAAAAAAGTGAAAACAAATACCTTGCACTTTTGTAAACAAAATAAATTGGTTTCAATGTTTTCAAAAGTGGCAAATATAATTTTCAACGTAAATAACTGAATTCATTCATTCATTTTCTTTTCGCCTTAGTCCCTCTATAAATTTGGGGTCGCCACAGTAGAATGAACCGGTAACTTATCCAGCATATGTTTTATGCAGTGGATGCCCTTCCAGCTGCAACCCATCTCTGGGAAACATCCATCCACACTCATTCACACTAATACACTACAGACAATTTAGCTTACCCAATTCACCTGTACCACATGTCTTTGGACTTGTGTGGGAAACCAGAGCACCCGGAGGAAACCCACGCAACCATAGGGCAAACATGCAAACTCCGCTCAGAAAAGCCAACTGACCCAGCCAAGGCTTGAACCGGCGACCTTCTTGTTTACCGGCTTCCAGTTAAGTTTCGTATTGATTTTAAAATACTACTTTTAACATTCAAGGCACTTCATAATCTTGCTCCTCTTTAGCTCACCGAACTTTTCCATATCTATTAGGCATAGGCCGGTGTAAGATTCTGACAGTATGAGAACCTTGGATAAAAATATCACGCTTTGACGATATTGTGTCTACTGCTCTAAAATATATTCTTTTTAAATGTCTGACCAAAAAAAAATGTAACTTTTCCCCGTTGAACACAATATATTTTACTTTGAGAAACATTTTAAGTATTTTGGAGCAATACACATGTCAGGCTAAACAATTCAAGTGAATCATTGACTTCTGTCTTCATCAGTTTCTATAACAAAGATTTCATAATTTAAAACTGCATCTTTGGATATCTTTTTTGCTGCAGATACTGTTTTACCCAAAACAACAAACAAAAAACTTTTAAAAATTTTATTTACACATACCTTAGAAACGGTATTACAGAAAATGTTGGGGGTTTTAAATCCTTGACTTTTCCAAACTGCGGTATACCTTGAAAATGGTTATCATCCCATGCCTACAACCGACCAACCACAAATAAACTTCTCTGGGTTAGCGGGACAGTATAAGATCCTATATACAGTATGATCCTGAACTGACGTACTACTAAACGCTGCTATTGTAATATTTGTAGCTTTGAAACATATTTAAAAAACTTTGCTCCTGTTAAAAGGATTGTTCAACCAAAACTGAAATTTATGTCATTGTTTATTCTCCCTTCACTTCTTCCAAACCTATAAGACTTTCTTTCTTTTGTTGAAGATAAAATATATTACATATTCTCAAAAAAACTGTACCCATTAACTTCCATAGTATGTTTTTCCTACCACGCAAGTCAATAGTTACAGGTTTTCAGCTTTCTTCAAAATATCTTCTTTTGTTTTCAACAGAAGCAAGTCAAAAGTCTGAACTTAAGGGTGAGTAAACAGTGAGTGAACTTTAATTGTTCACTATTATACGCACATACCTGCAAGATAAAGAGTCGTGTGCTCCCCCCAAACTTCAGAACATGGCCCACTCGGAGTCTTATGTATGTTTTAGGTGGTATTTTGTTCTTGTTGATGAATGTTCCATGAGTGCTGGCTAAATCATAAGCGTAGAAGCCTCTCTCCTCTCCCACGACGCCTTCCTGCCCAGCTGTGCCCCGGTACTGCACCACGGCGTGATAGCGAGAGATGGACGGGTGCTCCAGAGACACATCACACACCGGCAGCCGACCCACCACAAAATAGCTTCTGTGAGTCAGCGGGACGGTGTCTAGGATGGCTCCGTTTTTCAGTAGTTCAAATGAGTAGTTGATGTCAGGCACGGTTCCCCACGGGGGCTCGGTGTACGGGAGCGGAGGGAATTTACCAGCCGGGGGTAGTTTAGGGGGGATCTTGGGTCGGATGTCTTTTGGTTTCGGCTGTGTCTTTAATTTCTCGGATGGCGGATGATCCGACGGGTCTATTTTGGTGTCTTTAGCCTTTGCAGTTGACAGCAGGAGTTTTGCATTAGGATCTGTGTCTGTATTTTCTGATACGCTGCTGCTCACTTCTTCTGTAGGTTTCTTACTTGAGCCTGGTCCTAATGATTTCTTCACCGAGAGAGAAGGAGTCAGTGCGGGTTTCTTAAACGGATCGTCTGCGGTTTCGTTTGTGCTGATGGTGTCCTGTTTAGAATCGCCGATTTGTCCATTTTCGGGGTCCTGGCTTTTCGCCGTTTCCATCGTTTCAGTGTGACTGCTTTCTGCAAGTTCGCTGCCTTCAAACTCCATCATGTGTTCACTCAGGGTCGATCTGGTGTGTTTAGTGTTACACTTTAATAATTCCCTTCCTGCAGACTACAATCGGAGACATAGGCTTGTCTATTTTAGAGTATCAAGAAATATGACAGCATATTTTATTTTGACGCTTAATATTTCTTTTCTACATAAATGTCAGATTTAAGATATTTTAACATATTATATGCTGGCTTAAACGACTAGGAACTATTTACTTTTTTTTAATTATCCGGAAACATTTTAGTGCTGTACCTCTCAAACGATCATCGTTTATATGTCGTTTTGTTGAAACTGAAATAAATGATACGCATTGGGTTATTTTACCAATCTTCGTCTTTATGATCATCTGTTTATGAAAGGTAATTCAAACGATTTCTTATGGTTATGCCTCGCGATTGTTAACTTGTATGAAACCCTGGGTATTAACGCTTTTCAGTGTAAAAGTTAATATTTAACGTTAAATCTTTGAATAAGTTACATTAAACCTCGATAAAAAGCAAAGCGTTTTAAAATTATCTTGTAGTTTATCATTATGTATCATCTAGTAGTATAGTACTTTTTAGTACTGACAGTTTTCCCTTTCATATCTATATTTTATACTAAAAGTAAAAGAAATTATATTTAGCATAAAGAAAGTAGATATATTTTAAGATTTAATATGTTTTATTATACTCTCATTATGAAATATATTTAGTTTTGTAGTCAAATTAAAGCGCTGCAGCAACAAACACTGTATATATTTTATCTGAACGTTACACATGTTATCTGAAAGCTGAATAAATATTTTTTGCACTGATGATTGGTTTGATAAGATAGGACAATGTTTGTCCTATATAACTCTTTGAAAATCTGGAATCCGAAGGGTAAAAAAAGTATATAAATACTGTGAAATTTGTGTTTAAAAATCGACATATTTCCTTTTAAGTAATGCACAATACTTAAAAAAAAACAAGTTGTTTTGATAAAGTTGCTGAAAGAAATGTCTTCATACAACATTAGTTTCGAATTATTTTTTGTAATAAAATAAAAATCTACAAATTCTGATTCCTAAAATTAATTTTAAGGTGTTCCCAAAAATATGTCTGTACAACACCAAAATGGTTTTGTGATTCAGGATCACACATAACGCATAAGAAGTTGAGATTGTTTTAAGTATCAAAATGGAAATATATGTATGCAATTTTAAAAGTAAAATTTTTTCATTGGAAAATTACACTCACCGGCCACTTTATTAGGTACACCACTTACTACAACCGGGTGGGACCCATTTTTGCCTTCAGAACTGCCTTAATCCTTCATGGCATAGATTCAACAAGGTACTGGAAATATTCCTCAGAGATTTTGTTCCATATTGACATGGTAGCATCACGCAGTTGCTGCAGAGTTGTTGGCTGCACATCCATGATGTGAATCTTCCGTTCCGCTACGTCCCAAAGGTGCTCTATTGGATTGAGGTCTGGTGACCGTGGAGGCCATTTGAGTACAGTGAACTCATTATCATGTTGAAGAAACAGTCTTAATGATTTGCGCTTTATGACAGTGCGTTATCCTGCTGGAAGTAGCCATCAGAAGATGGGTATACTGTAGTCTTAAAGGGATGGACATGGTCAGCAACAATACTCGGGTAGGCTGTGGTGTTGACACAATACTCAGTTGGTACTAATGGTACAAAGTGGGCCAAGAAAATATCCCCCACAGTATTACACTACCACCAACAGCCTGAACCGCTGATACAAAGCAGGATGTATTTATGCTTTCATGTTGCTGATGCCAAATTCTGACCCTACCATTTGAAGTTGAGACTCATCAGACCAGGCAATGTTTGTCTAATCTTCCATTGTCCAATTTTGGTGAGCCTGTGCAAATTGTAGCCTCCGTTTTCTGTTCTTAGCTGACAGGAGTGGCACCCGGTGTGGTCTGCTGCTGTGGCCCATCAGCTTCAAGGTTGGACATGTTTTGCATTCAGAGATGCTCTTCTACATACATCGGTTCTCCTCTGACCTCTGGCATCAACAAGGCATTTGCGCCCACAGAACTGCCGCTGGATCCACTGGATATTTTCTCTTTTTTGGACCATTCTCTGTAAACACTAGAGATGGTTGTGTGTGAAAATCCCAGTAGATCAGCAGTTTCTGAATTGCTCAGACCAGCCCCCTCTGGCACCAACAACCATGCCATGTTCAAAGTCGCTTAAATCACCTTTCTTCCCCATTCTGATGCTCAGTTTAAACTGCAGCAGATTATCTTGACCATGTCTACATGCCTAAATGCATTGAGTTGCTGCCATGTGATTGGCTGATTAGAAATTTGCGTTAACGAGCAGTTGGACGGGTGTACTTAATAAAATGGCTGGTGAGTGTATTCATAAACAGTGCATCGATAATTAGAAATATAATTAATATGTTTTTTAAATTTCTCAAGATTTACATTTTTGTCAACAGAAGCAGCACCAGCACTGTGTGAAGATGATGCGTTATTGGGGTGAGCTTCCAGTGGCTTCAGCTTCAGGCCGCAGTTCTTTTGACCTTCTGCAACGTGAGTTCCGTCAGGTGGAGATGCAGGACCCTCCTTTACACCAGCCTTCTGCACAGCGTCCTCGTCCGACCACCATGCTGGATATCCCATCTGAACCCTGCAGCCTAACAATCCATACTGTACAGCTGAGTCAGCACGCTCGTCGTCTCCGGGGTCTCATTGCTGCTGCCCAACAGGGCCAGCAATCCCTGCCCACATTATTAGATACCCCGGGTGCCTTCAAACCTGAGGAAGGAGATGCTCTTCCTCCACGCCCTCCAACACCCACTGTACCTGATGATCTGCTTCCACTAGACAGTAAAGCTCCTCGACTGCCCTTCCAGCTACGCCACAGTGACCCAGAGAGTGATTTCTATAAGTAAGTCAAAAGTAGGGTTGCCAGGTTTTCACAATTGGGCTACTTTTTTGAAGTTTCTCAGAGATGTTGGAAAAGTTAGTTTAGTTTGTCTCAGTTTGTTCTGTTTCTTCATGTCATTCCAGACAGACTGGACGATGATCAGATTAGATATCTGTGTGGAGCACTGGCTTCTTGTGCAGACAATATTCTAACTGTAGAATTCCAATTAATGACAAAAATAATGTTTGGAAAGTAAATTGGTATTTTAAACTTACATGCTGCAGAAAAATGTAGAAATTATCCAATTGAAACCTTTTTTTTTTTTGGTAAAACTTTTATTTTATATATATTTTTAAGGATCATTGTTTTTTTAGGATTATTTTAGTTCTCTAAAGGGGGTCGCGCATCAGAAGCACCGCATTGTGCCATACAGCGTCATGCATTTTAGAATTAATAGAATTAGAATTCACTGTCAGGGTACACACACCGGCACCGCAAGTTGGTGGCTGTTCGCAGCCACGACTCAGGACACTGTTCACATTTCTGCCACGCCACAGAGTGCCGCCTGAATAGTTTCATTTAAAATAACGTGCGATACTACTAACTGTCATGTGCACATCCGGTGTGCGACTGGCTTAAGACTTAAATTAACTCCAATATAGACTTCAATAGTTGCGTTCTGTTGTGACTGTAGATCTGTAATCAGAGTGTTTGAAAATCTGCCTTGTGCCCATGATTTATTTCCTAAATGAATGTCCATCTTTTATTTCTTAGGATTATCCCTACCGCAGATACCAAACTTCTTAGTGGGAACATCTGTATAGAGATGGATTGATCAATTAACTCCATGATATTAAATAAATGATCAAATTCTCCATGCCAGTTGAGTATTGTGTATTAAAGCCGGCAGCTAGTTCTCTGCAACTCTCACATGGTCGCCCACTGAAGCTAAGCAGGGCTGTGTCTGGTCAGTACCTGGATGGGAGACCACATGGGAAAGCTGGGTTGCTGCCGGAAGTGGTGTTAGTGAGGCCAACAGGGAGCGCTCAACATGCGGTCTGTGTGGGTCCTAACATCTCAGTATATTGAAGGAGACTCTATACTGCTCAGTGAGCGCCCTCTTTCAGAGTAGATGTTAAACCAAGGTCCTAACTCTCTGTGCTCATTAAAAATCCTAGGATGTTTTTTGAAAAAGAAACCCGGCATCCTGGCATCATGGCTTCCTAACCATCCCCATATCAAAAATTGCTTAATCGTGTCAATCAGGTGATATGCATTCTGGCGAAATATGGTTGCTGTCACGTCATCCAAGTGGATGCTGCACACTGGTGGTGGATGAAGAGATCCCCCCATTGTGTAAAGCCCTTTGAGTGTCTAAAAAAAGCGCTATATAAATGTAAGTTACTGTTCTAAAACCACTACAGGATCAATCAAGATCGGTCCTCAAATTTCTACAAATATCGTTACAGAAATAAAACAAAATAATACATTTTTTAAAATATGTTATTAGTTTTAACTTGATTGTTGTCACATTACATTTTAGACAAAGTTTTTAGAAAATGGTTTGACATTTTTTCAGTGTACTGCATGAGACCAACAAGCACTAGACATTTTACTACTTGATACAGTACTTACTACAAAATCTATTTATTCAAGTGGTAATAATCCTGTGTGAGTTTCTTAATCACTAAATATTTTGAAGAAAGCTGAAAACCTCTACCGATTGACATCGTCGATATTAGGAAAATACTATGAAAATCAATGGTTACATATTTACATCTTTCCTCAAAATATTTTTAGTTGAGAACTCAAATTAGTTCGGAAAAAGTAAAGGGTGAGAAAATGATACCATTTGAGAAAATAATAAACATGATGTCATTTTTGGGTTAATTATTCCTTTAAAATAAAATAAAAATAGCATATTCTTATGTACCGTATTTTCTATAGAGACTATAGAGCACACCTGTATATAAGCCACATCCACTCTATTTTTTAAAAAAATTATAAAAAAAGATACAAGCTGCACCAGGCTATAGGCCGCAGATATCTATGTTGAAAAAATTGAAATTTACTGCATGTACAGAATGATTTTGTCCTGAAACTACATCTATGTACCTGAACAGATTCTTTCCGAACAGTGCATTTTAACATGACAGCAACTTTGCTGATTAAATCAGAACAGAACCAAGAGAAAATAACCGGTATTTATTTACCTTAATTTCTCCTATGTTTGAAACCACAAGTCACTTTAATCATCTTAACTGAAACCCATGAAGTAATCTTCTTCAGTGTCTGAACAGCCTCAAAAGTGCTTCATCACATCTGTCTCCATCAGTCTCGATCTCTGTGTCACTGTCATCCTTCGGTGAAGTTAGCTTTGATGGTGCGCCGCTCTCTTCGTGTAGCAGTCCAGCCTTTCGGAACCCGTTGGTGATGTGGAACTCTTTCACAGCACTCCACGCTGTTAGGATCCACTGACAGACATCAGAAAAGGATGCTTTTCGCATGTCTTTGTGAAAGACTTCTCACCACTTGTCATCCAAGTCTCCCAATCAATCTGGAGTGCAGCTTTAAATACCTGATTCACATGGATGTCAAGTGGCTGCAAAAAATTAGTTGTATCTCCAGGAATCACAGCTGGAATGGAGTTTGTTTTCTTGATCTCTGCTTTCACAGAATCTGTTATGTGGGTTCTCATGCCATCCAAAACAAGCAGTGCTTTTTTTCTGGTGAAAAAAACACTCTGTTAACTACATTAGGCCTTCCATCATCCACCCTTTAGTTAACGTTTACCACTATGCCTTTCGGGAGTTGTTCTTTCAGCAAAGTTATACGCTTAAAATCACCATAGAATAAAGTTTTTATCCCAAAGCCATGCATGCCAGAACGCAGGTGAAGTGCGTTTTCTCGTTGCCTGTTGCTTTCACCAACACGGATGATGCACCTCTCGTGCATGTTCCATCTGCTGAAGAAGAAGTAGCGTAGTCTATTTTTCTTTGCATTGATATTTTCGTCTATCTTATTTTTTATTCTAATTCCGGTTGGAGCTTCCCTAGCGGTGGAAGAAAAATCCACAGAATAGCCGCACTTTTGTAAAAGCCGCATGGTTCAAAACCTAGGAAAAAGTAGCGGCTTATAGTCCAGAAAATACGGTATCTATTCTGAAAACACAGATGTAAGCATGCTTGTTTGAAATTTCCTTTTTGATTTTGTAAAGTCTTTATCTTTGACTCCTTATTCAATGTCCTTTCACCTGTTTTCTTAACTTGTGTACATCTTACTGTTTCTAGAGGTAAAGGTGAGCCAGTCACAGAGCTTAGCTGGCCATCCTGCCGTCAGCTTCTGTACCAGTCAGTGGCCACAGTGCTCGCTCATATTGGATTCGAGTCAGCCAACGAGAGCGTGCTGGAGACTTTAACAGACCTGGTCCATGAACACTATCTACGGCTCACCAAGTTGCTGCGTGTGGCCGTTGACCGGGAGGCCTGCCAGGGTTCTACCGCCTTCCCTGATGTATTGGAGCAGGTTTTCCACGAGTTGGGCATCGGCAGCATCCTGGCGCTACAGCGTTTCTGGCAAGTCCGTATCAAAGATTACCACAGCTACATGCTGCAGGTGAGATATGGCTAATATTGTGTCTCTTTTACTAAACATGCGTACACAAATGGCGTACAATGTTTCCTTTTTTGTGGATCTATCTCCAAGGCATTTGATTCACTTGATCGTGAAATTAACGGTGCTGATTTTGGACCAGGAACTTTGAAATAATCACATAAGTTTCTTGACATGACTAAAGGAGTTCCCCCGCTATTTCGGGACCTATTTTGTTTTCTATTTAAATGAATTATTAGTGTAGAAACATAAAAAAAATATTAAAATTTATAATTGGAGGTCCAAACAACAGTGATATGATTTATCCTCATATAATAAATAGTGATTATTAGGCCTGCGCAGTACACTACCTGACAAAAGTCTTGTCGTTGATCCCAGTTGTAAAAACAACAAATAGTTGATCATTCGGAAAAGTGGCAGAAGGTCATCCCAATTATCACAAATACTGCCGAAGATCTAGTGGAGCCTGCATGGACCCAAGATTCTTATAGAAATCAGTCATGTTTTGTGAAGAAAAATTGATCGTTTGGGGTTACATTTAGTATGGGGCGTGTGAGAGATGGAAGGCAGCATCAACAACCTGAGGTATCAGGACATTTGTGCTGCCCATTACATTACAAACCACAGGAGTGGTCAAATTCTTCAGCAGGATAGCGCTCCTTCCCATTTTTCAGGCTCCACATCTTTTTTCAGGCTCCACATCAAAGATATATAAGTATAAAAACTCAAGGTGTTCCAGAATTGGCCAGCCCAGTCACCAGATATAAACATTATTGAACATGTGTGGAGTGAAGATGAATCCAAAGAATCTTGAGAACTCTGGGAGTCCTGCAAGAATGCTTTCTTTGCCATTCCAATGATTTTATGAATAATATATTTGAGTCATTACAGAGATGTTTGTCCTCCAAGCTCATGGTTGCTGCTAGAAGGGATACAGCTGCAGTCGGAAGTTAATGAAACTATTAATATTATTTAATAAATTATCCTTTATGTTGTGTTTTATTACACATCTACCCCCACCTCAAACCATAAACCTCCACCTCACAGCAATGTCTAAACATTCATTTTAACAAGAATTATTTATTCATTCATTCATTTATTTATTTTTCTTTGGCTTAGTCCCTTTATTAATCTGGGGTCGCCACAGCGGAATGAACCACCAACTTATCCAGAATATGTTTTACACAGCGGATGCCCTGCCAGCTGCAACCCAGTACTGGGAAACATCCATACACATTCATTCACACACATACACTTCAGCCAGTTTCGTTTATTTAATTTTCCTGTACGCATAGACATGTCTTTCGACTGTGGGGGAAAACAGCACCCAGAGGAAACCCACATCAACACAGTGAGGACATGCAAACGCGACTCAGAAATGCAAACTAACCCAGGTGTGACTTGAACCAGCGACCTTCTTGTCGTGAGGTGACAGTGATAATCACTGAGCCACCGTATTGCCAGAATTATTTTTTTTAATTACCTATTAAATCGTATATTATTACATCTACCCTGACCCCAACCCTAAACCTACCCCCCCACAGCGATTTATTGTTGTTGTACAGTAACTGTATTGTTGAAATAATATAAATAGTTCTCATTAACTTGTGGCCGCAGCTGTATCCCTTCTAGAGTTTAAGAACAAGCTCTTATGTGTACACGTGAATTAGGTGGAATTATTCTTAAGTAGTTCAAATGTGCGTATAAATATGAAAACAAAAACATATGCAGTAATTAGTGAATGACACCCATTGTTTTTGCCAGTTTCAACAATTTACAGTATGTTTTGCATTCATCAAACAAGCAAACTCACATGCGATGTCATTGACTCTAGGTTAGTAAGGAGCTCTCTGAAGAGTATGATATACTTGTGAACCCAGAAAAGGCTCTGGAGGATTCCAAACCCTTGAAGGTTAAAGAGGAGCCGGTGAGTGACTTCGCGTTTCCTTTGAGCGAGGAGCCAGAAGCAGATCTGGCCTCAGGGGACCAGGCCTTGCCTATTGGTGTGTTGGGCACGTCCAGTGAAAGACTGGAGGAAGGACATTCCCCTCATGCATCAGGTATTGCTCATTCAGTTCTCATGGGACTTATTAATGTTCTGCTAAGGCTAACTTAAAGATTCAGTAGAAATGAACATCATGCTGTTGATTCATACATTACTTTTATAGTTTCTTAAATTAGCAGTTCCCATACTTTTTAGCCCATGACTAGGTCCACACAGAATCTGCGTGCGCAGAATTCCGCAGATTTTTAGCCCATCATTGATTTAGTTTATTTAGTTGTGTAAATGTGTGTCATTTTATATTTATTCAGTTTTTAAATTAATTAGTAATATTATTGACTAATATGAAAATATTCATATTATTTATTTACAATACAGCTTGTAAAGTAATATTTTCTGTCTTTTAGTAGATATTTAGTATGAGATACTTGCTTTGTTTACCAAATAAAGTGGATCTAATTGGATTTCCATTGTAAACAATAATTAAAAGTTAAAAAGGTATTGCTTTTTATTTCATTTATTAAGGTTTTAGTTATGATACTCCCAAAATCATTCTGCATAAATCTGCAGATTTTTAATGAAATACTGCACAGAAATATAAAAAAATGTCCGCAGATTCCGTCTGGCCCTACCCATGACCTCCACAATAACGCTTCCGCTGTTATTGGAAGTGGTTATAAATATATGAATGTTGTTTGCAATAGTGCACACATACAAACAAACCTATATATTTCAATGTGGTCATGTCACTTGCCCATGAGCATTTCCTGCTTGTTATTAAACTATTTCATAACTGTAACAAGAGGAAATTCAATCATAACTTATTGTTAAAACAGCTATCATAACATTAGTTATCAATACGTGGCTCTTTTTGGATTCTCAGAAGCTATGGAAATTAAAAATGTGAAACAGGAAGTACGTTGGGACCATTGTTTTTTAGAGGTGTGAACCTACAGTGGTCTCACGGTTCGGTTACGTTACGTTTATCATGCCATCGATTCGATATATCGGTGCATTGACGATGCTTTCAATACACAGTTTTATATTTATACACGTCTCAATAATTCTTGTATTAAAATGTATAAATATATTTCTATACTATTTGTAACACAATTTTTTCCTTTAATACAAACAGTCAGATATAAAAACTGTACCTTTAAAACTCACGTATATATGCACAGAACAACAAAACAACATTTATAGCAAATAAACAAATGTAAATATCATGCTAGCTTCTGAGCCTTGTCTTGTGAGTTCGTTCTTACACCCCTATGATTGGTCACGCGCTCAACAGGAAGGGCTGCGATTGGCTGTAACACTCTGGCGCTGTTCATCGATGATAAACACTTTAAAACGGCAGCGGCAATCACAGCTGATCCGTGATAAACTCTTGAGAAAAACAAGCAAACTCTGCAGACACGCACTCGTGTCTGTATTGCTGTAACCACCGAGAGGAGAGAAAAAGTCACACCAGCAGGTCAGATGGGCCAGAGAGAGAGAAAAGCAGTACTTTCATTTTCTCAATGGCAGTGAAATAGGGACTTCTGTTGTAAGTGTCAGTGAAAGACTTTCCAGCAAACACACACGCTGTGAAATTATGCACAGTTTCTGAGTTTTTAAGTAGTTGGAGCATTGTAAATACTCGCTCTCGCCTCCCTCGCCATAGTAAGCTACGGACACATAGCGCATATGAGATAAATGACGTCAGTATATAATAACCGGTTATGAACCGGTTTTACTGAACCGATACCGAATTGTCCGCATCTGCATCGCGGTGCACCGAAGAAACAATTAATTTTGACACTCCTATTGTTTTTGTTTACATCCCTCAAAATGATCTATAAACACAAGCATATTAAAAACACAAAAAATGCAAGAGTCTGACAACCATACATATTTATCATAGTGATTTATTCATTTGTTTACTTTCAACATTAACTAAATGTTTGGAGCACAGCAATTCCATTATTGTCTGGAGACCGTCACTCGGAGATCATCCTTCACATGTAGTCGTGACCTGCGTTTATTTTTAATAGATGTTCATTCAATCATTTTCTTTTCGGCTTGGTCCCTTTATTAATCTGGGGTCGCCACATCAGAATGAACCGCCAACTTATTCAGCATATGATTTACGCAGCGGATGCCCTTCCAGCTGCAACCGAACACTGGGGAAACATCCATGCACACTCATTCACACACTTACACTCATCTTTCACTTGTAGTCATTACCTGTATTTATTTTTAATGTATGTTCATTTATTCATTCTTTTTTTTGGGGGGCCTAGTCCCTTTATTAATCTGGGGTCGCCAGAATAGTTTATGCAGTGGATGGCCTTTTAGCTGCAACCGAACACTGGGAAACATCCATACACACTCATTCAACATGCTGGCATAAGGTTAGGTTAGGTTACTTTTATTTATACCTGAAGGTAGATTTGGTTTGCAGTCAAGAGTCATTTCATAACAGTGCATAACAGACTCATTTCATAACAGTGCCACACAAAAAAACTCACATAAAGACAACAACAAATGGACATTAAGACATAAAAGATAAATATAAAAAAACACTCTCTTCAAAAAAAAATTTAAAAAATAAAATGAAGAATAAATAAATAATCTGTATGGATAAAGTGCCGCCCCCCCATTTAAATAAGTGTTTAAACCAATCTATAAAATGTAAAATATACACTCATATACAGTCACAGAAACTCCTCTGCTTTAGTCTATGCTTTATTTAAATGTCTAATAGATGTTGGTATGAAACTAGTTTTGTATTGTTTAGTTCTTCAGCTTGATACTAAAAACCTGCAACCAGAATGAAGGGGCTGAACCTCTGAGTGTAGGGGATGAGCAGTGTCACTTAAAATTGAATTTGTAATTCTCTTCAGCTGCCTAGTGTATACAGCCTCCAGATTGGCTGGTGACACCCCAGTCAGCTTACTGGACCACTTAACTATCTGATTTTGTGTGTTTTTATTCTTAACAGAAAGGTTCCCAAACCATGATGGCACCAAAGTAAAAGATAAAACAAATGTAAGAGATAAAGTCAATCTGATGCTATTGCGGTGTCGTTATTCTAATTTAATCACCCCAGGGGTTGCAATCCAATGGAAAAAAAAATAAAATAAATCAAAAGGCTGATGGCTTTTATTATATAACTTAACCACTATCTGCGTCTTTTGCTAGTTATAGATAACATATGGTCATTTTAATTGTTTAATAAAATGTATTAGATTTTTGCAAATCATCAAGAGACACCCTCCACTGTTGCGCCATTCTCACCTCAAACACAATGTTAATTTTATTATTATTATTATTTTTAGATTGTCTGTTGTTCAAATATGACCTTTAAGAATAGTTTGCATCTACTGTTTGTGCATATTAAAACATTAATTAAAAAAAAAGGTAAATTTTCAGTTTCACTAATTCATTAACAGAAGAATGAGTTGAATGCCATATGCCAGGGGTATTCAATTGGCGGCCCGCAGGCTGAACCCAGCCCCTGATGCAATTTGCTCCGGCCCTCCAAATAGTGTGACCAAGACATCAAAAATATATTAATTTCAGTCAAAAAATGGCCACTATAGTTATGAAGTGACGGGCGTCTGTTCAATACAGCACGAGCTGCTGCTGAAGGCTGCGCAAAGCGTGAGTCACCTGACACTGAGCGAGGCGGCCCTGCCAAAAACATTTGGATATGTGTGTAGAAAAAGCCTTTTGTACAATGCAGTGTGATCTCATTAATAGGGATGCAGTGATTGGTCGATTTCACTAATAGTTCATTTGTACTCTTAGCTAATATATAGCTTAAATTAACATTAGACAAATACTATTACAACGCTTTAATTCATTACAGTTAATTAATCGTAAATGCTTCCCAACGACGCGTTTCTGTTGCACGGAACAAAACTGCTGCAACTAAAAGTTATGCTAACTGTGTGCTAGTTTAAAGTCTCGAGCTTTTAGCGAGGCTAATACGCACGCACTCTGGATTAGCTCTAGCAGCAGGCCGCTTGCATCGCGTCTTTTCTGCGCGCAAGTTCATTATTACCATTGGAGACGTGCGCACATTGAGATTGGTGCGCGCATGGCTCATAGATCGACCGACGCGTTATCTCCCGCTGTAGTGGTGAGAGTTGTGCGTGGCTTTCAGTGCAATGTAAAGAAAAGATACGTTAGACGAATTATTACAATTTATTAAAATGATTATGTATGAACGCAGATAACAGCAACAGTTCAATTGTACTCTTAGCTAATAAATAACTTAAATTAACATTAGACAAATACTACCTTTATTTATTATTTTTTTATTTATTCATTGTTCTGTCATTTAATTTCATTGTAAAATCATCACTCATGTTTAAATCAAAAACTTTTTCATTTATTTTAAAGTCCAAAGAGAGAAATGGACTATTGCTTGTTTTTTTTATTAAAATTGTGTGCTGTATTTGGTTACTGAGCAGCACTAAACAACACTTTAAAATATGAGCCGTTTTCTTGTGATTTTCTAAACTAGTAGTGTTTTGAATTTAATAAATGAATAATAATCATGATAACCGTGAAACCGTGATTATTCTTCAGGCTATTATAGCACAACCAAAATCTATAATCGTTGCATCCCTAACTGTTACGCAGTTTAACACAACATATGAATTAGTTTGAATGTAGAAGAAGATTTTGTTGTGCTTCAAAATACAACATTTGAATGTTTGTAAAAAAAATTTATAAAAAAGCCACATTGTACAATGTAGTGATGTTATGTTGTTTCAAAATACAACATATTAACCTTTTAATGTAGATAAAGCCAACGTGGGTTTCATAAGGAGCAAAAATACAGCATATGGCCTCTTATATTGCTAATGCTTCACCACTTGTATTGCAAGTCATATCTCTCCGGCCCCTCGTTTGAGATGCTTTTCATGAACTGGCCCTGGTGACAAACTAATTGAATAGCCCTGCTATATCAGGGTTCAACGCTAAGGATTTTTTTTACTGGCCCGGTCGGGCCAGTGGTTCAGATCTTTACTTGCCCTGCCAAATTTTTCACTGGCCCCACCAAAAAAAGTTAATAGCTATTTCTTAGCCACATACAGTCTTGTAAATAATGTTTCAAAAGCCAAACATAATTGTAATACCTCCCTTTTTATTCAGCATAACTATTTTAATACAACTGACAATAAAAAAAATACAATTGTTTATTCATTTTCTTTTTCGGCCTAGTCCCTTTATTAATCCGGGGTCGCCACAGCGGAATGAACCGCCAACTTATCCAGCATTTGTTTTATGCAGTGGATGCCCTTCCAGCTGCAACCCATCTCTGGGAAAAATCCTTACACTCTCAATCACACTCTTACACTACGGACCATTTAGCTTACCCAATTCACCTGTACCACATGTCTTTGGACTTGTGGGGGAAACCGGAGCACCCGGAGGAAACCCACACAACCACAGGGAGAACATGCAAACTCCACACAGAAATGCC
>CAIGQQ010002476.1:2550316-2563143 GCA_903798035.1 Danio albolineatus | reverse complement strand
ATATATATATATATATATATATATGCATGAATATGATACCGGTCAAAAGTTTGGGGTCAGTTTTATTAATTTTTGTTAATGTTTATTTTTAAGCAAAATTATTCAGTTCATCAAGGTGACATTTATTAAATGTAAAAAAATTATAATAATTGTTAAATATTTATTACAAATTTAATTAACCGCTTTCTTATTGTATGTAGTTTCAAATAAATTTCGTACTCCAGTCATTATTGCTTTTATTACTATTACCATTAATAATAATAATAACAACAATAATAATTAATATTAGAGTGATTTCTGACTGATCATGTGACTCTGATGACTGGAGTAATGAAGCTGAAAATTCATCTTTAAAATCACTGGAATATATTATTCAATTAAATGATGAACTACTTTTACACAGTTCTCTTATAGTGCAATAACATTTTACAATGTGTGCTGTATTTATAATGAAATAAATGCAGCCTTGGTGAGCAGGAGAAGTTTTTTTAAAATATTTAACAATCATACTGACACCAAACTTTTGACCAGTTGTGTATTTAATATTTTATAAGCAAAAATGTGCACTTTAATTTTGACACCCACAGACACCTTCACCAAATATAAATCCGAGAGGTCAGACTTTTTTCAAACAGAGCATCATTTCGGTTGTCACGTTTTGTAAAAATCTATTGAATTAATCAATCTATTAAAGAAACGTTGGCTAGGCTTAAATTAGAGAGAGAAATAGCAGATGAAACGTGACTGCATCAGATCATGAAGGAGATCAATGCTGATTTTTCTTTCCAGCTGTCAGTGCAGAAATGAACAAAACAATTGGCCCAATATAACACATTATAAGATTAAAATGTGGAAAAATTATCAGATGGTAACTTCGGTCAATTTTCCTAACGGATAAACAGCACTCTGTAATATTTCAGCATGCTTTCACTTTCGTTTAAGACATGAAGCGCATATTTGCCGGTAGGAATGAATTCTCTATTCATATAGCCGTATACATGGCTATTACACAATCTTAATACACTATTATATAGCCTGGGTCACTAGTTCTTTGGATAGTTTTGTTTTCTCACTACAATCGATCCGCTCATACGAGCAGAGAGCACCTCATTCTGGCGATCTCGGACTGATTGATTTGGCGCGGATCCGCGCGTGATTGCTGGATTCACAAACGCCAATCGAACGGCGCTAACAGGGGAAATGAGACATATTCCAAAACAAACATCTATGTGTGAAAGCACCCTAAGATTGTATTTGCACGCAATTGACAGACAGTCGCAGCCAAACGTTAGTGACAAGGCACCACTGGCCCGAACGGGCCAGTAACACTTCTGTATACTGGCCCGAGCGTGTCGCACGCTGGCCCCGGGCCATCGGGCAGTCCTTATTGTCGAGCCCTGTATATGCTATAGAAGGTATACAGCTGCAGTCGGAAGTTAATGAAAATAGTTAATATTATTTCATAAATTACCCTTTAAGTTGTATTTTATTACACATCTACCCCCACCCCAAACCCACGTGAACACAGGCAGAACATGCAAACTCCACACAGAAATGCCAACTGACCCAGCTGAGGCTCAAACCAGTGACCTTCTCGCCTTCTTGCCAATATTTTCAGTTTAATTATATATTTTTTCATTTGTAGAAGACGATTCATGGTAATTAATTTTAATTATGGTACTGCGGAGGTCCCCAGTTTGAAACCCCTCGGTCTGATTTGATTATTTTCATATATTCCACATATATTCAGAAAATAATTAGATGCAACCTGTTTGTTTGGACTCACAGAGCGATTGTTGCTCCGAAATCGAAAATTCCTAACTGTTTGATTAGAGTCGTTGCATGCAAAACATCTAATCCGTGGTATCCAGCTGTTTGTTTGGCTTTTCTTCTCTCTACTGCATCCATTTTGTAAAGCATTTACTTGTGTGTTCTGACAGACACTCTGTAGTGAGAAACACACCATAAAATAATCAGCAACAGAACTTTAGAGAAGCGTTGTCCTTTTATCTGTCTACAAAACACCAGAAGTAAACATGTGAATTTTGCTTAACCATTGTTCACTGCAGGCAGTTTGAAGTCCAGCTGTGATTTGAGTCTAAAAATATATTCTGATAAATTTAAAACAACAAATTGTGGCTGTAATGGTGTTAGTTTCAAAAGAAAAAGTTGAGGGAAAACGTTTCTGAGAGAGTTTACCGTGGGAGGCACAGTATGCTGTCCTTTTTGGCTAACATCCCAATACACTGATAACTAGCCTACCCAAATCACTTAATCAGTGGCGGACTTGGTGCAGTGCAATCTGAGCTGCATCCAATGCTTTTTAATGGGCTCACCTAACCCTACCCCTCATAGTGACGTCACTAACTATATAAGAATGCATTGTGTCTGACATTGCATCGTGAATGATGCAGTCTCAGCTTGCATCATAAAGGCTGCATCCAGATACTACTGGCGGATTTAGGCATGGGCAATATGGGCGATCGCCCAGGGTGGCATTTTGCAGGGGGGTGGCACAGGGAGACAAAAACCAAAAACGTGCCCTGGTAAAAATCATATGTTGCCCAGTAAGCTTTGAGATATGTTTTACTTTATGCAAGTGTATTAATCCCAAGAGTGGTAATGCCAGAATAAAGACGTTAGTGGTCATTCACATTTGGCATCTTTTGCACACACAAGTTTGTTATACTCTATGTGTAACTGAAACAACACTGGCGAAAGCAAACTGACACATATGCACAGAGAACCATTCCCGCGCACCTCCTCGGGAGTATTCCTGAAAAGCTGGGTTAATTTACCATCTGCTAAACTATGTACTCTTGGTTGATTGACCCAAAACCTGCTTACCGTGAGAATGTCGATTCCAAAACAGCTGATATGAGTTAGTTAAATGAACCTCCCGAAGATAACCGTGGGTGAATGCGCGCACATGGCGCATACCTGAAGGCATTTTCAGTAGATCGACGCCCCATAAAAAGTCACAGTGAGAAAAAAAAAAAAACGCACTTTACAGAGGCGGAATTGGAGGTTTTAATGCTGGCGTACCGACCGGAGGCTTAGGCCTGTCTAACTGCTTTGGGCCACCAGATAACTAGGAGTCGCTCTCTCACTTAATAATGCTTAGTAATGCTTCAACACGCACAGTATTCTCATCAAAAGAGCCTGCAACGCTCAGTGACCGCTATGAAACAGATTAACTCTGGAACATAACCTGCTTCTGAGTAGGTTATCATCAGAGAGTAAGTTGTTATTGCTACTTAACATACCCCAAAAGTTACCTCTGTTTTTGGAACCGAAAGCTGAGGTTATCCACTCACTTACTCTGAAACTTACCCTGGTATGTCACATAACCTGCTTTCTGGAATACCCCCCTGGTTTTGTCCATATTTTACCCAAAAATATTCGCCCAGGGTGCCATTCAAGCTAGGACCGCCACTGCACTTAATTAAAAAAACAGTTTTATCAGTTTGAAATATGAATAAATAACACGATGTAAGTAACCATATTTACAAGACTTTATGTAAAATCCTTCTCTTTCCCAATGGAGATGCTAATTTTTTTTTCTTATATGTATGGATACACAATATATCGGTGACTATAGTGGTAATGACGGATAAATTATATTTTTAATGTTATTGTTCATTCATTCGTTTTCTTGTCGGCTTAGTCCCTTTATTAATCTAGGGTCACCACAGCGGAATGAACCAACCTATCCAGCATATGTTTTACGCAGCAGATGCCCTTCCAGCTGCAACCCATCTCTGGGAAACATCCATACACACATACACTACGGCCAATTTAGCTTACCCTGTTCACCTACAGCGTATGTCATTTGACTTGTGGGGGAAACCGGAGCACCCGGAGTAAACCCACACGAACATGGGGAGAACATGCTTACTCCACATAGAAATGCCAACTGACACAGCTGAGGCTCGAACCAGCGACCTTCTTGCTGTTAGGAGTTTGTGCTACCCATTGCACCACCCAATGTTATTGTTATCTGTTTGATATAAAGGGTGATTTCACACTAGCACATTTGGTCCGCACCCGAGTTCGTTTGACGTCAGAGTAAGGTACATTTAGCTAGTGTGAACGTGCCAACTCTGGTGCGCACCCATGAACAGTACCCGAGTCCGCCTGAAAGAGGCGGAACTCTGGTATGGTTCACTTGTAATATGAATGCAGTCGTACCAAAAACCAGAAGTGAACAGCCAACTGTTCAACAAACTTTAGTTTTCATAACGTTTATTAGTAAGTGTATGTCTGTGTGTGTCACCTACCCTGACGACAAGCAGGACTTACCCAGTACAAACAGTGATAATGTCTATTTGTCTCCTTCAAAAATGACTTCTGCAGACATCACGTCATGTTTTGAACGTTTTTGATGTTTTGTTTGCCGCAGACAGATGCACGTGGCTCTCTGTATTTTGGTTTTGGTAACAAAAGCAATAGATTCTATGAAAGCAGAAAAAACGTGACGTCTCTATTATGGTGCTTTGCTTTCGTGGCTGTCACCTAGCAAGAGATGTACACAAAACAGCAGCTTGATGACGCAAGCGCACCGGGGTTCAGAAGGAAAAAAGACAGTGTGAACACCAACGAAGGTGGAGACAATTGAACTTTGGTACCGTCCAGGCAATTGATCCAAGTATGAAAGCACCCTAAGATTAAGCCAGTGATATAATTGATAAGTTATATATTATTTCTGTTGGTTATATATTATTTCTTAAACCACTTCACATGCTGGCTCTCCTCCAAAATTTAGTATTATTTTACTGGTATTTTGATTTCAGTTAATGTTCAGTGACTCGGTTGCTTTATTTATGCATTTTTCTTTTGTTTTTGTTTTTTCAGGCAAACCGATTTATTCATATAAAAGAAAATTAGCTATAGAAATTATTATTAAATTTCAGAGATTAGTTCTAATCTAACCTAAACTTTTCTGAAATTAAGGTGTTAAATTAAATCCAGCTGCTCACTTTATGCGTTTTCACAATTTGATTGACAAATTGCTATTGGCCTCCAAATTTAAAGAGTTATCGGCATCGGTCTAAAATTCCATGCATGTATACACTCACCAGCCACCTTACTAGTACTGGGTTGGACCCCTTTTGCCTTTAGAACTGCCAGAGTATTATTATCAGGTACTGATAATAATACTCAGAGATTTTGGTTCATATTGACATGATAGCATCATGCAGTTGCTGCAGATTTGTCGGCTGCACATCCGTGATGTGAATCTTCCGTTCCACCACATCCCAAAGTTGCTCTATTGGATTGAGATCTGATGACTGTGGAGGCCATTTGAGTACAGTGAGCTCATTGTCATGTTCAAGAAACCAGTCTCTGATGATTTGCGCTTTATGGCATGTCACCAATAAATCCTAAAAAAACAGGGCATCAGTATATTGTAAACGGATAGGTTCAAATATTCTATTCCAGTTATCAAAGAAATAATTTGTTACTTCATTTTAATTTTGTAACTATTAAATTAAAACCTATGAATGGTGGAAAAACATATTCTGTAATATTAAAACGACCCAGGTCTCCACTTTTGCCATGGCCTCTCTTTTTGATTTTAACAAACTTATCCTTCAAGGTTTTCTTTGCTTTCTCAGGGCTGTTGCAATTTCTAGCTAATGATTTTTGGTCATCTGGTTATCCCTGTGATCACACATGGACGGATCATAAAGATGTCTGCACAGTCGTTCCGGTTTCAGACAAAATCTCTTCAAGATTATTCATATTCAACTCAAATAAAATACGGCTGTTCGCTCGAGCCTCAAAAGATTTCGTGCACTCTGCCAGCCGAATTCATGTAGCGTGCTCCCAAAGTGAACCTCCGCAAACACAGCGATGATGTCACATTTGTCGCGCGCAGTCAATCGAACTGGCTTAAGTGGTTAATGGTAGCAGTGCAAGGCTGATGAATTAATTCACATTTTTTGTACCTTTTAAATAAATATCGATTCTTGGCTACATCAATAATGTATCGCAAATAGAATTGTCACTATAAATTAGCATTAATATGTTATTCTGACCCTAATATTGACTAATCAAATGTAATGTAAAGTGTAATGCTGCATTCACACTAGACGCGGAAGAAGAGTCAAGGGCGAGGGATTTACATGTTAGGTCAATGCAAATGTGCTAATAGGAAACCTGTGGCGCGATACTTGCGGATGAGGTGGCGCTAATGACGTGAATTGTGCGAATGAAGCGGCGGGGTTGAGCATTTTGTGTGATTGACGTATTGTGTGTTTCGTGTGAAACACCCGAGTTCGAAAATCTGAACTTCAGCAGACATTCGCGCCGCGTTAACCAATTAGTAGCTTGCTCTTGTGGGGGTGTGATTATGACATATCACCTGTTTTTGGTGTCCCGGGGGATATTCTCCTGCCGAAACCGACAACAATATATCAAAATGGGCTTGGCTCAGTCGTAAGCATCGCTGAAAGCTTCCATCATCCAGGTTTAGTTTCTGGAGGAGTTTATGAACTTTCAGCTCAGTGCACCTCTGAAAGGATCTAGTGGACTCAGACACGGCTCCAAACAAATCGACGCTGTTTTTCAGCCATTATAAAGCACATAAACAGTTTTTATCTCTATAAAATCTGTGTTAGCCATTTGGCAATGAAGCTAGAGTCACCAGGCCATAGACAGAAGCCCTACCTATCACACGAATCAGCGTCTGTTGTGAAGTGAATTTGACGCGTGAATAAGGCAGATTTTGTATGCTCGAATGAAGCACATAAACTCAATGTTTAAGCGTCTATTTATGAGGAAATAGCGCGATTTGTCCGCGCTTGCTGCGTCTGGTGTGAACACAGTATAAAATAACACTACATTTTTCATTGCTGATCAACTATAATAATCCCAACTCCACATTGCAGATGCTGCGATGTGACTATTGCGAATGCACACATTGCTATATCGATGCTGAAGCGATATATTGTGCAGCCCTACACCCAATCCATCAGTTGTTTCATTACTTATTTAGGGGAATGGCAGATGGTTAGAATTAGACATGAATATTTTTGTTTTGGTAATGTTCTAGATTAATACAGCAATTTGGTTTTCTCTTCAACAGGAGCGGCAGGGAACAGCCCTCCCTTGTGGCACTTGGCCCAGGTAAAGATGGAACCTCAGGACAGCGAGGAGGGCCAGGTTTCGGGTCATGGGGTTCTGGGTAGCGACGTCTTTGAAGAGGGCCCCATGTCCACAATGAGTGAAGCAGGCATGCCTCCATCCCCTGGCGGATCAGAAGGAAGCTACATGTCCCATTCACCAGATTCTCTCATGGGCACATCCCCCTTCGCTCAGCGACCGAAGAAACGGATTAGAAAAGTGTAGTGGTTTTGTCATTTAAAGAGATAGTTCACAACAAAAAGTGAAAATGATGTCATTAAATACTGCCTCTGATATCATTCTAAACCCCTGAAACCTTTGTTTGTCTTTGGAACACAAGATATTTTAGGTGAAATCGGAGAGCTCCCTCATCGTCCATAGACAGCAAAGTTCCAGACTCATTAAATATCCTCAAAACAAACCATATGGCTTCAGCAGTTCAACTTTAATATTATTAATACATTTGTGCGCACGTAAAAAAAAAAAAAGATTTTAGTCAACAGTTTCTTATCCTCAGTGTCTGTATAGGATAGGGGTGTCCAAACTCGGACCTGGAGGGCCGGTGTCCTGCAGATTTTAGCTCCAACTTTAGCTAGTCCAGGTGTGTCTGATTGGGGTTGGAACTAAACTTTGCAGGACACCGGCCCTCCAGGACCCAGTTTGGACATCCCTGGTATAGGACATGTCTCCTATATCTGGCATTTGGCTTCTGACGTTTTACCTCAGATGCGCTTGTGCTTTGTTTCAACTTGCGAACATGCGCAATATACTGACACTGAGAAGAAGAAACCATTGAGTAAAGTTATTTTTTTGTTTTATTTGCGCAAAAAGTACTCTGATAGATTGATAAAATTCAGTTTATATTCCAGACTATGTGCCTGAGGAGGTTTCTGAGGGAATGTTTTGGTACGTTTCTGGAGTTTGAATGAGTCTGGAACTTTGCAGTCTATGGAGGACAAAGGAGCTCTCTGATTTCACCTAAAATATCTTCATTTGTGTTCTGAAGACAAACGAAGGTCTTAAAGGTTTCTAAACAACATGGGGGTGACTAATTAATAACATCCTTGTCATTTTTGAGTGAACTAACCCTTTCATTAAAGAGACTGAAAGCATTTCCACAGTTATTGTGATGCTAGTCTCAACCTCTGTTGGGACTAGATAGGTATGCTACCTTTGAATGGACGTTTTAAGTGAAATTAAATGAAACCGACAAATGACATGAATGGTTGAACGCTTTCTCAGCAAATGCCAGGCGGTCACCGTTTTACCTAATTATGGAATAGGACAATAACTGTACTTGTTTGCCATAGCAAAATTAGCATCTGTTTTTTTGTACCAAAACAATGGAGGGAGCACAACACGGAGAGTAATTATAGCCCGATGTGTGCTTCAAAACACACAGGGACATCAATCAAGCCAGTAATGGCAAATTAATTACAGCATGCATAAATCTGCATGCTAAATAAGCAGGCCAATTCATTTACCTGCACAGTCCCAGACGTCACAGTGGAGGCATTGTCTCCTAGCCACCTGTACCACAACAGTTTTCCAATTAAAAGAATATGTAAGCAAATAAATACTGGTTGAGTGAAATTTAGCTACTCGCTCATAGCAATGTTTCCAGAGGTTCAGTCTGAAGGAGAAAACTAGAAATCTGTTTCACAGCATTGTTATATGAAACCGTGTGGGCTTTCAGTGGCCACTTCAAGGGCATTTCGAAGAAAAGCAAAACATCAACGTTGACTGCAGAAAAAATCTTCCATAGGTTTCAGTACTTAGTCTTCAATGGGTCTTAGAAGCATCTCTATCAGGTCATATTTCTACAAGATTTTTATTTGTACAGTCAGAGTCTTTTTTGTACCTGCATTGCGGTTTTATTTTTAATGGCAAATAAATAAATTTCTGCCAAATTTGCTGTAATATTTTAGTTCGTAAACAAATAATTATAAAATCTTCCACCTTTTAATTGACTTGACTTGTTTTTTATTATCCACAAGTGGAAATTTTCTATTTACAATCATTTAAATTGATCTAAGGCGCCACGGTGGCCTAGTGGGTAGCACGTTCGCCTCACAGCAAGAAGGTCGCTGGTTCGATCCCCGGCTGGGCCAGTTTGCATGTTCTCCCCGTGGTTGCGTGGGTTTCCTCCGGGTGCTCCGGTTTCCCCCACAGTCCAAAGACATGCGGTACAGGTGAATTGGGTAAGCTAAATTGTCCATAGTGTATGTGTGTGAATGAGAAAGTATGAATGTGTTTCCCAGAGATGGGTTGTGGCTGGAAGGGCATCCGCTGCGTAAAACAAATGCTGTATAAGTTGGCGGTTCATTCCGCTGTGGCGACCCCGGATTAATAAAGGGACTAAGCCGAAAAGAAAATGAATGAATGAATGAATAAATTGATCTATATTCTATATTATCATATAAATCACATTAACAATGCAATTGACTATTTACTAAATGAACTAAATAGTTGATGTTTTTGAAACTAGGTAACTATAGCACATTTAAAACATAATACACTAATCATTTAAAACATTACTAATTTTCTTATCCCCTTCAGACCCAAATTATGACCCGTTTCTAAAAAAACAGACCAGACCAAAGACCTATTTAAAATAACAAAAATTCAACACTTTAAGTATATATTTATAATTTTTTGTCCATTTCAATGGACATCAGGTCGGAACAGCTGTACTTCCCGATATTTATACCAACATAAAATACATTCATTCATTTTCTTTTCGGCTTATTAATCTGGGGTCGCCACAGTGGAATGAACCGCCAACTTATCCAGCATATGTTTTGCGCAGCGGATGCCCTTTCAGCTGCAGCCCATCTCTGAGAAACATCCATACACGCTCATTTACACTCATACACAACGAACAATTTAGTTTACCCAATTCACCTGTACCACACGTCTTTGGACCTGTGGGGGAGACCGGAGCACCCGGAGGAAACCCACGCAACCACAGGGAGAACATGCAAACTCCACATAGAAATAACAACTGACCCAGCCGAGGCTTGAACCAGCGACCTTTTTGCTGTGAGGCGATTGTGCTACCCACTACACCACTGCGGCGGCCCTCCTACTCCTTTGAGGCGTACAGACCCCCGCTGCCGGTTTCCTTCTGCTGTTGACAGCCTTATGGAGCACTTATGGATTTGCATGTCATCCTTTCACAGGGGCCATGCTAATCTTCTCTGTATCAATCCGATTTTAGTGTACAGTATGTGCTGCCGTAGCAAGCACACATAAAATACAAAATAAAAAAAACAAGAAAACATACATGATTGCTGGTATAATCTTGAAATTCATTTTAAAATTCGCAAAGATTAAGATTGTAACATTCTCATTTTAACTTTGAAGTTTTTGTTCAATAGATTGCATCTTGTTTATAACAAACTTTGTCTTCATCTTTCTCATCACTCAACATAATGTCCACATTTCATATATTTCCATTTGCTATGTGCTCAAGATCTGTATATGAAATTGTTTCAGCAATAAATTAGTACATTGATATAGTTTATTGATGTTTATTTCATGGTCTGTTGAAATTCTTGATTCTGATTGGCTGGAGAATGTGCTATATTTCGTTGAAACGCACAGGTAGTTCCAGTCAGTTTTGATCACAGTTCGAAATAAATGAGCTTCTCCCAAACGTTTACAGTTACTGTAGCAACTCGCATGTGCTGCGCATGAAACCGATGAGGGCTATTAATGGCAGACGGGAAATCCGCGAAAATAGGAAAATACTCATAAACTATGCCACAAAATCAAGTTTTAAGAATTTTTCAAGCGAGAATGTAGTTATTTCAAAGTCAAATCGTTTGTGTGCTCCAGGCGGTCAGCGGCAGCTCCGCGAATGGCTCACCCTGAGGGAAGCTTTATGTCGGGCAGAGAATCTCCGGTTCTACGCCACTGGATCTAATCTCTTGCATCTCTGTTGTTAAAACGGGATATATAATTAATCTTTGGTGTATCTAATGTTCAGTCTTTGGACATTTCAATCTATAATTTTTTCTCAGGTGTATTTTTTGGCAGATCATAAAGATAAGTTTCATAATTAATTTATGAGCGTAAATAATGTAATATTACACCGATCCTGCGTGTTTGGCTGATTGCTTTTGTTTTAAAGAAGATAAATAAAGCAGAATGTTCTCCTACTTGTCCTGATATGTTTTTTCATTATGCAAAATGAACCTATATTAAACAGCAGAGATTTCTGAAATAGACTTGTTTGCTTCAAAGACTTTTTTGCTTCAAAGACCTTTTATAAGATTTGTATGTATCTTTTATAAGATTTGTATATTTATTATGAAATAAATCGCAGAAATTCTGCTATACATTAGGTATCCCAGCCTTCGCAGTATTAAAGGTTTAAGGGAAAAAAGCTATTATACAGATCCTCCCTCGTCAGAGAAGCGGTAGAAAGACAAAAACGGTACTGGGAATGTCTTATTTGTCCACTTGTGATCGGACTGATGAAATAGCATCTTAATAATATTAGCAGGTATAAACAGCACACACATGCTCTCTCTGTCTCTGTCTGTCTGCCTGTCACAGCTGATTCAGCAAAGGAACTAGAAAATCTAACATGTAAAAAAACTGACAAAAAAAAAAAAAAATTCGGACAAACATTGCCCAGCAAACAGCAAAACTATTTTAAACTTAGGCCTACCTTGGCAAATGACCATGGAATAAGCGGGATAATCAACAGCTTGCCGTGCGTTAAAGGATTTGAATGCACTTTGCGGAGGCGACCACACTCCGCTGTGCGTCGTGTGGTCCTTTACCTCCATGTCGTGCATTAAAATCCTTTAACGTACGGCAAGCCGTTGATTATCCCTTACACATACTGTATAGATATAAACTTACACGTTATATAGTTCATACAGTCATGGAAAACCCTGAAAAGTCATGGACTATTGACATGGCATTTTCCAGGCCTGGAAAAGTTTTGGAAAAACAGAAAAACCCACCAAAAGTTTTGGAAAAGTAATTGAAAACAGATATCTGTATACTTGAATATAGGTTAGTTGTCTTTACTTTTTTTCTGTCCTTGGCCAGTAACATACTCTCACATAATTATTGCTGTGTAAGAATTGTCTAAATAAAGTTTACATAGATATAAATATAAATTCAAACTAAATTGATTGTTGTGGCAGCATGGTGGTGCAGTGGGTAGCGCTGTCCCCTCACATGAATGTCGCTGGTTCGAGCCTCTGCTGGGTCAGTTGGCATTGCTGTGTGGAGTTTGCTTGTTCTCCCCGTGTTCGTGTCGGGTTCCTCCACAGTCCAAAGACATGTATAGGTGAATTGGGTAAACTAAATTGTCTATAGTCTATGTGTTTGAATGAGAGTGTATGGTGTTTCCCAGTGTAAGGTTGTGGCTGAAAGTAAAACATTTGCTGGATGCGTTAAACATGCAGGATGATTTGGCGGTTCATTCCACTGTGGCGACCCCAGATCAATAAAGAGACTAAGCCGAAAAGAAAATGAATGAATGAATAGATTGTTGCATGTGTTATGATATGCTTAAATAAATTTAAACTGGCATTGTTTGTTTGTTTTTTTTCCCCCACGTATATGTAGACTGCATGAAACGGTCATGAAAATGTACTTGAAATTCTTGGAAAAATCCTGGAAAAGTCATGGTATTTTAGTAGTAAAAATGTGTGTGTGTGTGTGTGTATATATAT
>CAIGQQ010002476.1:2521049-2544601 GCA_903798035.1 Danio albolineatus | reverse complement strand
GTCTGTCTGTCTGTCTGTCTGTCTGTCTGTCTGTCTGTCTGTCTGTCAGTCAGTCCGTTTGTCCATCCATCCATCCATCTATCTATCTAGAGTGCGAATTGAACACTGACGATAAGGGTGGGGGGTCAATTTTTTGGTAACGTTAGTATGTGTAATACATGCTTTAGGGAATCAAATATTTGTATTTATCTAAAATAAATTTATATTTATTTAATATTTATAAATAAACTTATTGGATTCTAAGTGTTTTGAAGGATATTTAGTGTATTCTGACCTATAGTAATGTCTGAGTTCAAATTCAACCTGCGTGTTTAATTTTACTTCACTTTCAGGCTATATGAAGATACAGAATCAGAAAGAGCTTTATTGCCAGGTATGTTCACACATACGAGGAATTTGTTTTCGTGACAGAGCTTCTACAGTGCAACAGAATTACAGAGACAGGACAAAAAGCACATAATAAATATATTCAAAAAATAGAAGTGGTAAATGCAAATATACAAAAGGACAAGTGTATGTACAGGCATATTACTATATACAACATTATATGTGCAGCTGTTATGTGCAAATTGGCATTAAAGTATGTTGTTAAATAAGTGTATGTGTGTGTAAAAAGTGTACTTGTTATATGCAAATTGGCATGTAAAGTGTGTTGTTAAATAAGTGTATGTGTGTGTAAAAAGTGTATTGCAAGTAGTGATGTTGGTTCCATGATTGTTATAAAGTGTTCATGAGATGGATTGCATTGTGGGAAGAAACTGTTTCTGTGTCGGGCTGTTCTGGTGCGCAGTGCTCTGTAGCATCGACCAGAAGGTAAAAGTTCAAAAAGTCAGTGAGCTGGGTGTGAGGGGTCCAGAGTAATTTTGGCAGCCCTTCTGCTCGCTCTGGATAAGTACAGTTCTTGGAGAGTAGGGAGGGTTGTACCAATGATTCGCTCAGCTGTCCGAACTATTTGACATAGTCTTCGAAGGTCAGATTTGGTAGCTGAGCTAAACCAGACAGTTATTGAAGTGCAGATGACTGATTCAATGATGGACGTGTAGAACTGTTTCAGAAGCTCCTTTGGGAGGTTGAACTTCCTCAGCTGACGAAGAAAGTACAGCCTTTGTTGAGCTTTTTTGACAATGGAGTCAATGTGAGTGTCCCACTTCAGGTCCTGAGAGATAGTGGTGCCCAGGAACCTGAATGACTCCACTGCAGCCACAGTGCTGTCCATGATGCTCAATGGGGGGAGAGCAGGGGGGTTTCTCCTGAAGTCCACTATCATCTCCACTGTTTTGAGCGTGTTCAGCTCCATGTTGTTGTGACTGCACCAGAGGGCCAGCTCCTTAACCTCCTGTCTGTAAGCAGACTCGTCACCATCCTGAATGAGGCTGATAAGGGTGGTGTACTCTGCAAACTTTAGGAGCTTGACAGAGGGTCCCTTTGAGGTGCAGTCATTCTTGTACAGAGAGAAGAGCAGAGGGGAGAGGACACACCCCTGGGGGGCACCAGTGCTGATTGTGCGGGTCCTGGATAAGGATTTAACCAGCTTTACCAGCTGCTGCCTGTCCGTTAGGAAGCTGTTGATCCACTGACAGACAGAGGTGGGCACAGAGAGCTGAGTTAATTTAGGCAGGAGAAGTTTTGGGATGATGGTGTTAAAAGTTGAGCTGAAGTCACCAAACAACATCCTCACATAATTCCCTGGTCTGTTTAGGTGTTGCAAAACATAATGCAGTCCCATATTAAATGCATCACCCACAGACCTGTTTGCTCTGTAGGCAAACTAAAGATAGTCAAGTGAGGGTTCAGTGATGTCCTTCAGGTGGGCCAGGTGGGCCAAACGACTTCATGACCACAGATGTTAGCGCCACCGGTCTGAAGTCATTTAGTCCTGTAAGTTTGGGTTTCTTTGGGATGGGCATGATGATGGAGCGTTTGAGGCAGGAGGGCATTTCACACAACTCCAGTGATCTGTTGAAGATCAGGGTGAAGATGGGGGCCAGTTGGTCAGCACAGGATTTTAAACAGGCTGGTGTTATAAAATCTGAGCCTGGTGCTTTTTTCCTCTTTTTTTCCCCAGAAGACCTGGCGCACATCATCTTCATTGAACTGAAGTGCAGGTATGGGGGAGGCAGGGGGTGGTGGAGGTGTTAATGGTGGCGTGAAGAGCAGTTCAGAGTGGGGGTGGGGGTTTTTCTCAAACCAGCAGTAAAACTCATTCAGGTCGTTAGCAAGTTGTTCATTGTCTACAGTGCTGGGGGATAGTGTCTTGTAGCTTGTGATGTTTTTCAAACACCTGTTTTACAAGAGAAGTGTATTGTGAACACTTGCAGTGTCTATCGGTCCTCAAGATCTTTTATAATCACACTTCACAAAAACAGTTGTTCAGCTTTCGGTCAACCTCTGTAACTGATTTTAAATCAATAGTAGGAGAAGCATGCTTTTTCTCACTGTTGTGGTTGCTACTCACTGCCATTTTATTCATTTCCCACCTGTCAACCAGCAAATAGCAAACATTATATGTGTAACAGTGATCTTTCACACATTAACATGACAGAGACCCTAAATGTACTCTACATGTAAATCAAAGTTCTCTTACATTTGCAAATTTGAGTAAATAAACTACAGTAAATGCAGATAGAAGCTTCTAATTCTGAAAAGTCATTTTCCGCTTGGAGTTATAAGGTTTTATCTGGCAGATCAATTATTGAAGCATTACTCTTCAAGAAATACAATCAAAAAATGTATAATTTGGTGTTGTAACTGTCACGATCAGAAGAAGGAGATCAAACGTACAAAAAGCAGTATTTATTTACTGGCTTGAAGATTGACACAAGATAAAGGCATAAACTTGGACGAAGGTGTAGGGTTAGGGATCCACACAGGAGAGAGATAGTTCAGAGTGCATGAAAGTCCCTTCCCTGATTCCCTCATCCAAGACGAGGAGCAGGCTAGGATGATCATGTCCATAAGTGATACCCGACGAAGGGCTAGTGACAGAAGAGAGCTTATAAAGGTGCAGATTAATAGGCTGGGGATTGTGCACGGCTGGAGGATGGTCTCGGTGATTGAGAGTGATGAGATGACGAGTGACGAGCTGGGGATGTGACAGTAACCCCCCCTCCACGGGTGACTCCTGGCACCCTAGGACGACGGCGGGGACGGCCACGACTCCGGGGAGCAGGTTGATTGGGATGACGCTGGTGGAAGTCGTCTAGGAGAGTGGGGTCCAAGATGTCATTGCGGGGGACCCACGACCTCTCCTCTGGACCAAATCCTTCCCACTGGATCAGGTACTGGAGCAGGCCGTTCCGCCATCGAGAGCCAAGGAGTTCCTGGACCTGGCAGATGTTATCGCCATGGATGTTGGGTGGCTCTGGAGGGGGAGGCGTCCGGGGGTCTGCAGAGGGAGAAGAGACAGGGTCAGTGTAAGGTTTCAGGAGTGATACATGGAATGCTGGTGACAGACGGTAGTGAGGAGGAAGATTAAGACGGTAGGTGACTGCATTTATCTGTGAGTGGATGGTGAATGGCCCTATGTAGCGGGGACTCAGCTTTCTACAGGGCAGTCGGAGGCGGATGTTCCGGGTGGATAACCACACCTTATCGCCTGGATGGTACGTAGGAGTAGGAAGGCGATGACAATTGGCGTTATCCCTGTGCCTCCTGACTGCCCGTTGAAGGTGGACATGAGCTGAGTCCCACACCCTCCCGCTCTCCCAGAACCAGTAATCTACCGCGGGCACTTTGGAGGCCTCCCCAGTCCAGGGGAACAAGGAGGGTTGATAGCCCAGGAAGCACTGGAAAGGGGTGAGCCCTGTGGTGGCTTGGCGGAGAGAGTTTTGGGCATACTCGGCCCACGGCAGATACTGGGACCAGGTATCCTGGTGGCGGGCGCAGTATGCCCGGAGATAGCGGGAGATCTCCTGGATCTTTCACTCGGCCTGGCCGTTGGATTGAGGGTGGTATCCCGATGAGAGGCTTATGGTGGTTCCCATGAGACGGAAGAAGGCCCGCCAGACCCTTGAGATGAATTGAGGCCCATGGTCAGATACAATGTCTTCGGGGATCCCAAAGTTCCTAAATACGTGTTGGAAGAGGGCTTCAGCGGTTTCTAAAGCAGAGGGTAGACCTTTGAGGGGGATGAGTTTGCAGCCCTTGGAGAATCGATCTACCACTACGAGGATGGTGGTGTAACCTCCAGACGGTGGTAAGTCTGTGGCAAAAATCAACTCCGAGGTGTGTCCAGGGCCGGCAGGGAATGGGCAGAAGCAAGAGTTTTCCTTCGGGTAGATGGCGAGGAGTGGTGGTGACGGCGCAGACCGAGCATCCCCGGACATACCGGGAGACTTCGGCGGCCATATTAGGCCACCAATACCTGGCACGAAGGAGCGAGAGGGTTCGCCTGCTGCCCGGGTGTCCTGAGCCGAGGGACGTGTGCGCATCCTCCAGGAGACGGGTACGGAGACCGACTGGCTTGTAGATGAGATTGGGAGGAAGCTCAGGTGGAACAGGTTCTTCGTGGGTGGCGGCACGGATCTCCTCATCCAATCTCCAAAGGATGGGAGCCAAGAACACTGTAGGAGGGAGAATAGGCTCAGGAGCATCAGAAGCAGGGTCAGGTGAGTAAAGACGTGAGAGTGCGTCTGCCTTGATGTTCTTGTGGCCGGGCTGGTAGGTAATATGAAAGTTAAAGCGATTGAAGAAGAGGGACCAGCGGGCTTGACGGGCATTGAGAAGGTGAGCATTACGGAGGTTTTTATGGTCTGTGAGAACAGTGACCGGTGATTTGGCTCCCTCGAGCCAGTGCCGCCACTCTTCAAAGGTGAGCTTGATGGCCAGTAGTTCACGGTCTCCGATACCGTAATTTTGCTCCGCCGGACTCAACTTCCTGGAAAAGTACTCACACGGGTGAAGAGCAGGGGGCCCACCAGACCACTGCAATAGTATGGCACCAACTCCTACATCCGCTGCATCAACTTCCACCAGGAAGGACTGGGCAGGGTCAGGATGACGTAGAATCGGAGCGGTGGTAAATTTGTGTTTAAGAAGGGCAAAGGCCTGACGGGCACTGGGATCCCAAGACAGGTCCTTGGCCCCTCCCATGAGTAACGATGTTAATGGGGCAGACAGTAGGTTGTAGTTCCTGATGAACCTACGATAGAAGTTCGCAAATCCCGGGAACCTCTGGAGTCCTCTCACAGTCCGAGGTTCCGGCCACTTGGCCACGGCCTCGACCTTCCCGGTCTCCATGCGGACCCCCTCAGCGGAGATCACGTATCCGAGGGAGGAGACGGTGGACTGGTGGAATTCGCACTTCTCGGCTTTGAGGAACAGGTGATGCCTACGGAGCCGTTGAAGGACTTGAATAAAATGGCTTTGGTGGTCGGCCAGATTACTAGAATAGACGAGGATATCGTCAATATGGACAATTACAAATTTTTGAAGGGGGTCATGGAAGATTTCGTTCATAAAGCTCTGGAAGATGGAGGGACTATTGGCTAGGCCTCAGGGCATCACCTGATACTCGTAGTGGCCGGTGGGTGTTATGAAGGCGGTTTTCCACTCGTCCCCTGCTCGGATACGGATCAGGTTGTAGGCGCTGCGGAGGTCCAGCTTTGTGAAGATCCAGGCTTCCCTGAGCTCTTCCAAGGCCACGGGCACAAGGGGCAAGGGATATGCGAACTTCACCGTAGCTTCATTCAGGACTCTATGATCAATGCAGGGCCTTAACCCGCCGTCCTTCTTGGTGACAAAGAAGAAGCTTGATGCAGCGGGAGAAGTGGATGGCCTGATGAACCCCTGCTGGAGGGCTTCCTTGATGTACTCGTCCATCGCCTCGTACTCAGGACTTGACAGGGGGTAAATCCGTCCATGGGGTAGTTTGGCATCGAGCAGCAGGTCTATGCTACAATCACAGGACCAATGAGGGGGTAACTGTGTGGCTCGTGCTTTGCTGAAAACATCTCGGAAGGCGTGGTAGGGCTCTGGAATGGATGACAGAAGGGGTTCCGAAGGTGGCTGGACTGTGGTAGTGTGCACAGGAAGGGCATGATGTTTGGGAGTCAGGGTCGTTGCTGCTGGAGGGCTAAGGTGGTCGGTGCAATCCGGACCCCAGGACTGTACCTCTCCTGTGCTCCAGTCTATGACAGGGTGATGTTGGATGAGCCACGGACGACCCAGCACAACATCGACATTGGCCCGAGGAAGGACGAGCAGGATCAGCTTCTCTTGGTGGTGAGGAGGAGTGAGTATCGTCACCTCCTTGGTTCGTCGTGTAATCCTCCCATCGCCCAATGGTGAATTCTGGATATTTGTTATTTCGAAGGTGGTCTCACTGTAGACAGAGGGTAAACAATGCTTGGCCAGAAAGTTGGAGGAGATGAAGTTCCCGGCAGCTCCCGAATCCACCAACACATGTACAGGGAGAGTACGAGAATGGATGATCAGTTTAGCAGCAATATGAGGCATGTGAGAAACAGCAGGAGTTAAGGAGAACGCACTCACCATTGGACGAGGGGGACGAACTGGGCAGGCGGCGATCTGATGAGAAGCCTCACCACAGTACAGGCAAAGCCGGCGTTGGATGCGACGTTGACGCTCAGCAACTGTCAGATGTCGTGTGTCAGTTAGCATGGGCTCGTCGTGGCTCATTGAAGGTGGTGACTGTGGCTGGACAGGAGGGATCCGGATATCAGGAGGAGGTAAGACACATGCAGATAGATGTTGAGAGACGGAGATAGCCTTTTTTATAAAGGTTTCAATCTGGGCACTGTCGTCTTATATCACCATTTGTTTCCGGATGTCGGGGTGTAATCCCCTCCTGTAGGCGGCGAGGAGCGCCACCTGGTTCCAGCCACTGCCAGCTGCTAGAGTGCGGAATTTTAGGGTATATTCATGGATGGTGGTGGTTCCTTGACAGAGGTTAATCAGTTTGTCATGAACTGATATCGGGGTGATTATGGCCCAGAACACTTCCCGGAAGTGAGAGGTGAACGCTGAGAAGGAGGAGAGGGCCGGGCTCTTGGATGCCCAGAGCGAGTCTGCCCACTGCAGCGCCTTTCCGGTGAGCAGCGAAATTATGTAGGAGATCTTAGAGGCTTCGTTTGGAAATCGTGGGGAGTTTGCTTCAATGTAAAGCGAGCATTGGCGAATGAAGCCGCTGCAGGTGCTGGGTTCGCCGTTATAGCAGAGTGGATGAGCCAGCGGCGTGTTGGTAATGGAGGGGAAGCCAGGCGCTGCATTAGATGATGCGGTGGGCAAACTCGAAGAAGTCATCGTCACCAGCTCGGCGAATGGATCGGGGGATCCAACAACAGCCTCCATCAAATGGGTAAGTGATGGATTTTCTGATAGTTGTGCCAAGCGGTTTGTTTACTTCCGGTCAGATCGGGGAATTTGATATCTTCTGTTTTTCGGTCGGGTACCCTGTCACGATCAGAAGAAGGAGATTGAGTCAATCGTACAAAAAGCAGTATTTATTTACTGGCTTGAAGATTGACACAAGATGAATGCATAAACTTGGACGAAGGTGAAGGGTTAGGGATCCACAAAGGAGAGAGATAGTTCAGAGAGCATGAAAGTCACTTCCCTGATTGAAGTTAGGATGATAGCATTCGCTGGGAGCACAGGAGGGTGTCCAAGACGAGGTGAGGAGCAGGCTAGGATGATCGTGTCCATAAGTGGTACCCGACGAAGGGCTAGTGACAGAAGGGAGCTTATAAAGGTGCAGATTAATAGGCTGGGGATTGTGCATGGCTGGAGGATGGTCTCGGTGATTGAGAGTGATGAGATGATGACGAGTGATGAGCTGGGGATGTGACAGTAACAATATGTGAAAGTTTGAGAAAGTAAATTTTTTGCTTTCTATAACATTTGATTGTTTATTTTCTTGTTCAAATTAATCATACATGACTGGGCTGAGTATTTTGCAGATGTTAATTTTATCAAATGAATATGTTAATATTTATTAATGTTAATACACATTACATTATTAAATGTTATGCTTTATATGAATTATTGAATTATATTTATTGCATTATTTGCCCTTTGAATTAAATTGAGGATTTGTCCTTTAAGGCTTAACATCAAATTTAAAAACAGAAAACAGACAATGAGCAAATGAGAAACACTAAAAAATGTTTCACTGACTATATATACACAGATAATAATATTTCACAATTAATATATTACATTTTTTAAATCTGATCCTGATTGGTCCTTGTGCGTGCATTAAAAATGCTTACTGGCTAACAAAAAGAACCTTATTGACCTTATTCTTTGGGTGCAAGCGGGTTCAGCCATTTAAGTCTTTTTGTCTCGAGACTTCCGGTCTCATTGTCACGGTTTGGTTAGGGAAAGGAGCGAGGACTCAGGTGCAGGAACAAAATGGGTATTTATTGATAAAAAAAAATAAAACAAAACAGCAAAACAAACTACCCCGAGGGGGAAGACATTAATAAAACAAATAAACAAACAAACTTGACTGGCTGGCAGGGATCACGACTGGAAACAGGACAAGACTTGAAATGACGATGATCAACAACGAACTGGCACAGGACAGCAGACATGAGGAGAAAGCTCAAGTTTTTAGCTCTGGAACCAATAGAAAAAGAACAAAAATGCCAGTTTTTAATTTGCACATATTCTACGTCCTGCTTAAAAGCACTTGTATCTATGAAAACTGATCATCGTAAGATTTGTAGCATAATAGAAACAGTAGATCTTTTAAAGGAAAAAAGACTTTGATATTATCTTCTGCTGGATATGCGGTCATATAGGATTTATTGGAAACGAACGTACAGATAAAGCAGCTAAGGAAGCCCTACAGTTTGAGATAATAGAATGTTAAATTCCTGTCTGATGTCAAACCTGTTTTAAATCTGTATATTAAAGAGAAATGACAAATGGAATGGGATGAACGTAGAAATAACATTGTATGAAGTGAATCCCTTTGTAAATGAAAGAAATAATTACCATTTTGAAAATAGACATGACAAGGTTATACATACAAGATGTAGAATCGGACACTCAAGACTTACACATGCACATTTGTCGAAAGGGGAAGAAAAACCTATTTGTGACTCATGTACGAATATTTTGACGATAAAGCACATTTACTTATGAAAATGTTAAAGATTACAAATGGTGTTACATCTAAAAATGTTCTTTAAAAATCTGCAATATGTTGAACAATATTAAGCTAATGATTTGCCTGTCTTTGATATGCGTGATGCCTTCTGCTAAGTTGCTAGGTTTTCCGGTTTGAATTTGCGGCGCACCACGTCTACCAATTACATTAATACTCTTTGTCGCTGACAGCATTAGGCTTTGCTACTACAACCAGTCTAAGAGCTGCCACCGTGGTGAGTGATAAAAATGCATTACACTCACAAAGTTATGGATTTGTGAAATTCAGAGCACCAACAGACTCCTCTGGCCAAATCGATTTTATCACATTATAACAGTGTTGGGCAGTATGTAGCCTACTTGCATGGTGGGGGATGGGTAAAAAGAAATCTATTGGCTTTAGTTTTGCTGCCGGACAAACTATCAGAAACATGGGGTACGAGATCAAAAATGAGTATGGAACACTGATGCCCAATCTGGAAAGTGCTGATGTTGAAATGGAGCTGTGGAGGCAGTTTAATGATACAACACGCAGCAGCAGTGACATTTGTGAGGTTTTAAAGAACACAGCGGAATTTTTTCCAAATTTGCATTATATACTGAAAGTCCTCCTAAGGGGGGTCTGTGCGTACTTTGCAATACTGGTGGCACCGACATTCACAGAGCTGTGAGGCTGGTAGCCGATGAAAGTAAATCTACATGATGGCGAGAATGACAATTTCTTCTTCTTCCTGTTTTCCGGTGGTCGACAACAAACTTTTTGGTGCGTTACTGCCACTGCGTCACTTTGGTTGGTGACGTCACCAACCAATTAGGCTAACATGAGAAAAGGCTAAAGTATACTATGGCAATTACTATTAGTTCATAGTTACTAATGATACTACAGTATCTAGTATAATTCATTAATGAACAGGTGTAAATTACAGTGGCCGAGAAAGCTTAACGCACTGCAATTTAAGAAAGCACATGCAATAACAAAAAACACCAGCAAATTAAGAAACAACCTCCATCAATTTGACAGCACACCTGTTGCAAATTCTCACAACACAGACAACAGAAGAAACGCGCAGCAAATTGGTCAAAAGACAGACAACGGAAGAAACGCGCAGCAAATTGGTCAAAACACAGACAACGGAAGAAACGCGCAGCAAATTGGTCAAACACAACGGAAATGTTTCAAGAGGACCCAAAAACATGATGGACCCAGCTGAGATACGGATGTTATGTGGATGTTTGCAAGTGTTTTGACCAATTTGCTGTGCGTTTCTTCCGTTGTTTGTGTTTTGACCAATTTGCTGCGCGTTTCTTCCGTTGTCTGTTGTGAGAATTTGCAACAGGTGTGCTGTCAAATTGATGAAGATCGTTTCTTAATTTGCTGGTATTTTGTGTTATTGCATTTGCTTTCTTAAATTGCAGCGTGTTAAGCTCTCTTGCCACACCGTAGTAAATATACAATGTAATGCTTATTCCTAAATATTTCCCTTTACTAAAAAAATTACAAAAGTATTTTAAATGTGTAACACCTGGTTTACTGGATGTTTTAGTTTTGCTGTTATAAACTGTAATTTGTTTCTGCTTGGCACAGCATATTATTTACAGTAAATAATTGAACTGAACAATTCTGCTACATATGTTCTATTGACAGTTTTATTGATCACTAAGATGTGACTGACTTGGATTTAAGTTGCATCGATTTAAAAATGATAATTGCAAAAATAGCTTAGATATATTTTTTTTATTGCAAATGCCACAGAAATCACCCGCACGACTAACTAAAATTTAGATTTTGTAACAACGGCAAAGAATTTTTCTTTTTTATAATGTCTGGTTTTGTGGCGGCTGTACTTTAAAATGAAATGAATATAATCTTAATTCAAGTGATGAAAGATGTTGAAATTCTAACAGTAAACAGAGCTCTAACAGTAAGCTCACACCTGCTTGCTATAAATCCTTGAAAATAATTTAGTTGGAAATTTCCATTAGAAACTTAAAAGTAATCAAAAAGTAATCAGATGTAATAAGTTACTTTACTTTTATAAAGTAATTGAAAAGGTACACTACTTATTACATTTTGGATAGAGTAATTTGTAATATGGAGTCCATTTCATTTCCAAAGTACCCTCCCCAACACTGATGATATTAGAGAACGTTTTTAATCAGCAAATATTTTAAGTGAAATGTTTGAAAAGGTGTCTTCTGGAGCAATTTTAAAATATTTATCCTTAATCAAACAAAAAGATTGTATATGACTCTCTTCGGTGTTGTTGCTATTTGTATGTTGTTTTTTGATAACTCAAGATATCACACACCGGATGAGTGCTTTCTATAGCTGAATATAATGTTTGTTAATCTAAAACAGTGCCATGTATTTTAGCGTTTTATGCTGATGTGTGGAACAATAGAGAATTTTTTTGGTACAGTGTAAACCGAATCAAACCAAAAACTGTAGCAATGATTTTGTGAACTGTGCTACCCCTAATGGAGATGGTATGGAACAAATTTGAACAGTTCTTTGGAAAGTTTATATGCAACAAATCAAAATCTTTTAAATTGAGCATAATTTGAATGAATTTTGTTAAATTTAGTGCAAAACTCAGGAGGGACTGCTCAACACAACTGTTCTTCTACTCATTTCATGGAAATGCAGCTTTTAATAGGTAAAAGTCAGGGAACTTGACATTTGGCTTAGAGTGGGAATCCTGTTTGTTGCTGCCAATATATATCAACATTTATTTCAGGAGTTGTTGATTGATAAATAGGATAAAGAATGCCCCTGTGATACCATTTACCTTATTTCATTTGAAATGTGCCTTGTGGAAACAGGGTGACTAAACTGGGTTACACATGACCGATTTAAGCATTCTGTAAAAACAGAAAAATCCATAAATTCCCTTTGGCTTTTAACTCAACTGCCTGGTTTCCGTTGGGTGTTTAATGGCACACAGTGGATAATTAGGTAACTGCTAAAAGGATACAGAAGTCATTATCCACTTAAGAATGTCCTAGTGGGGAAAAAAAGACTCACGATTTGAAAGCTTTCTTATTATGAATGACAAATGAAGAGTCATGGGGTTTTTGACAGGACTAGGGGCCGGTCTGTTTCTCACAGAACAAGCTTTTTTTTCTTCTCCTATTGTAGCCTGAATAAGAAGCCACGTCTGATCAGTTGTAACCATGGTTACCTTTTTTTTCTGCTGCTACACTGAAGACTCCAAACCATAGAGAATGTATTTAACAGATAATGATGGATACAATCCAGATGAATCGCTTGGAATTTCTAAATGCTTGCCAGTATAAGGATTTAAGGGGTTACTGTATTTAAAAATTTGAACACTTTACTGTACCAATTACAATGCCACTGGCATGATAAAAGGGGCCTTTTAGGATGTTTCTCCTAAAAAAAGAAACAGAGAGTTTATCCCAATAAACATAAACAAACTGCATTTGTAAATATTGTAAAGTCTACAATTAGTATTTGATTCACAATCTAGTATAACATTTATACAAAATTGTCTTTAGATTTACATTTTTTAAATGTGATTTCACTGTTCATTTACAAAAGAGTGACATATTAAGGCCTCAGAAACAAATTTTTGGAGATGAGATACAAAAATTTGAGCTATATTTGAGCAACAATTTAATTGTTTATTTTTTTAGATATTCATAAGCACATGCAAATTCAGTGTTAAGTCCTCGCATGCACAAGTACTTGACAACCAAGTCAATGATAGTGACTGCTGAATAATACAGTATATTAACTTTTTTTTTGTGAATATATGAAAAGGGGTTGTTCTGACAACATTGTCATTTGTGCACTTTATTCAGGAAAACGGTAACACTTTACAATAAAGCCTGCTTTAAGGGCGTACCCACACTATGTACAGTTCCCTTTAACCGGGCCAAAGTACGCTTGTCCCCCCTCCATCTCCCCCGACGGCCTGAAATCACATTGCATTCGGGCCTGAGCACGTTTACATCATCGATGATGCGCTCTTCAGTGTAAGAGAAGTACTCTCGAAGATTTCAGTGGAGATTTCTTTATATCATTATATCGTTTTAGTCGTTTGATATGCAGTGATACACAGCCAAATATTCCGCCGAACAGATCAGCCACTGCTGACGCTCATAAACAAACATGACGTCCTCGTGCTGCAGGCACAGCTGTCGTGCAGAGAGGGGTTTTTGTCTTTAATAATTGACGACAGTTTGCGTTCATTAAACAGTAAGAATGATTAATAAATCTATATGAAACAGTCCCCAAAGGTCACGCCTCCTCTTCAGTTTCGGGCTCAGGTGCGCTTTGCACTCACACTACAAGCGTACCGCGCCAAAGCCCAAGTGAACCGCGCTCAGGCACACCTCTTCCAACCGGGCCAGGGCCAGCCAACTGTATCGTGCCTGAGCCCGGTTCAGCGCACTCACACTTCTAAAATTACTCGGGAAACGGGCCTGAGCATGGTTCGGATAGCATAGTGTGAGTATGCCCTAAATGGCCACGAAACCCCCCTGTCTCAGCCGGGTGTTTTCACACCTCTAGTTTGGAAAAGCTCAGGAAAGTAGGTGTGTCCAGCTCTGTTTAGGTGGGCGTGTCGGGGGAGGGAAAGAGGGAAGGTTTTGCATTAAAAAAAGGAGTTTCTATTTAAGCACGTGCTGAAAACAAACACACAGACGCAGGGGAAGAAAGACAGTGACTGTGTTTATATCGACATCAGTAATCAAATTATTTGCCAAATTCTTAATCTGTCGATTTTAACTGCAGTTTGGCACGTTCAGGAAAATTTCCTGCATGCCCCTGTGACAAACAAAATGCGAGGAACTGCTCGAGGAGTGTTTTAAAGGGGTATTTGATACCGCGTGGTGTATGGGAGAAAAAAAGCCCTCTGCATTTCTCGGTAACTTAGATGCCCTCTAAGGTAGGGAGCATCAGAAAGCTGTGTGTTGTGTAGACTATCCTGTCACAAAATTCAGCGTTTTATTTTACATGTTTACACTCGGAGAGCAGCATTTACAGCAGATAATTTTGTAGTGATATTAACCTACTGTAAACTCAGTAACGGTTTCACTAAGGCTTGTCTTTAAACACTGAAAGAGTCCTGCTGAAGATACCAACTAACTTTGCCATCTGAATAAACAAACACAGAGCACTGATCGCTTACCAAATCTGCAGAGACAGGACAGTCCACATGAACTGGAGCCTGAAGTGTCTTTTTTAAAAGAAGACGAGCGGCAAATCCCAATTTCACCATTTCCAGATGTGAAAAGCTCTCGGGTGAAAAAAAAAAGTTCCTTACAAACGCATTTCTGCTGCGCGCGCGTGGGAGTCCAGCTGCGCTCTCATAGCGGGAAATGTAAACAAAATCTTCATTGCAGCACATCAACACAACACTGGCGACCTGTGTCTCCAAACAATTCTTCTTCTTCCACTTGTTTTGGCAACACAACGTGGCGTCTCTCTGCCATTTGGACACTGCAACAGGTATAAACAGTCCTCAAAGCTATCATGCATATTAATGAAGTTGCACTGCATACACAATAGAACGCGCTGAACCAAGTCTTTCTCATGATTTAATGCCGCACACTCAGAGATGTCACGATGCAGGTACAGACGTCCACTCTCCACACTGGAATACACGCATGGATCTCAAAAATTCGTTTCAAACCGGAAGAACGAATTTTGATCGAAATAACGCAATAACAACCAATTTTCGCTCTTTAGTGAAATATATGTCCTAGTAGTGTCTATAGCAGCGTGGGACAAACACAAAAATGTGTTTTGGTGTTTCGTGAACATTTAAGGTTGATTTATACTTCTGCGTCAAGCGCATGCCCCGGCGCAGCCTGCGCGTGGTCACCATAGCTGTTTCCAACGTGCACCCCTCAAAAAATGTAACTACACGTTAGCGCAAGCTCTGTAATTGGTCGGCTTCATCGCGCTGATGGGTGTGGACGGAGGTTAGAGCTGCACGGGCCAGCTGGAGCGAGTGTTTACAAGTGTGGAGTCAAGTGAAGGAGCTCCAAATGGAAACTGTTCCTTTGTGTTTACCTTATAATTAAAGTTGTTGCACGTCTGCTGGTTTCTGCCTCAAAATGAGCGAGTTTGAGTCACGTGTACATGAAGGTAGCGTTCAGAAAAAAAAAAAAACACCAGCGAAGAAACTCAACACAGAGGAACATAAACACCTCACTGCCAGCTAGCGTACAAACATTTTACTATTATAAAAAAAAACTCATTCCTTCATTTTCTTTTTGGCTTAGTCCCTAAATCCCTAATTCCATAAGTCCCTAATTAATCTGGAGTAGCCACAGTGGAATGAATCGCCAACTTATCCAGCATATGTTTACACAGCACTAGCTTGGCTATACTGTGGTGTTGTTGTGAAAATAAACTTTAACCCTTTAATCCCCACAGCCGAATCTCCATCTGTCAGTGATTGTCATCTTTGTGTCATGATCAGTCTCATGATCCCCCGAGCCTCCGCTAGTGTCTGCAGTGAATGCGTGTTCATATTTTACCGGAACTGGAACTACATATTTGGTGATGAACCGTGTCAATGCGATCAAGCAAAAGATCTGAACCCCACTCGATTCATGTATTCGACTCTGAGTCAATTATTTCGCTAAGGAATCAATAGTTTTAAACACAGTGCACTTTCAGATTTAAACCTCAGCTGGATGTTTTCATTCACTTAGAGCTGTTACACACTGCATGGAAGCTCATTTTCAAAAACCCATAATAGGGGCTTTTTAAAAACAGCAAAACTGTGAACTGAATTGTAGATGCAGCGTTTAAAACCAATCCATTCATTTCTCAGGACTTTCTAAAGCCGTTCAGCGTGCCCTGCTGTTAGAGGACGCCATCTCTCTTTAAAATAGGGAAATTGTTATTGTCTATAACTTTGGGATTTATCATCATGTGCAAAATGCTCTTGGATGGTTTGAGATTGTCCTGTCCAACCAGGAAATGAAAAATGTGTGCGGAGGGTCAGGTGAGATTAAAGAGTCATTATGAATGGCTCACTGTGAATTGTGTCAATGGGACTTCCTCTGGTTCGCCAGACTGAGAATGAGGCGGGGGTGTGTGGACGGGGGAGAAAAATCACTGTTATTGACTGCGGTGGCAGACATAATGAATTGTTATGTGGCTTAGACAAATGCCTTTGGACTCAAGATTTAGGTCTGGTCTCAGTTGTCTTTGTGGGATCCAAATAGAGTGTATTCCCATGAGCTATTTTGTTGATCTATAGTGCCTGAGGTAAACGCTCCTTGTTTTGGCTCTAGGTTTGGGTGACTAATAGCATTTGTCCATTGTTTTCTCCAGGTGTCAGATCAGCTTTGGATGTTAGACACCACTTTTGAGCCGGTGGAGCTTTTGTGTTGTGCAGTGATCAGCCTTGGTCTCTTATAATTCCAGGTGGATCTGCCTGGACGATTTTAGTCATTTCACACCTAGTCACTTTTAATAAGATCTGTGAAGTCCCTGTCCGAGCCGCCGAAACATCAATGGTGTAGCATGTTTGGGTGAAATGGTTTCACATTAAAAATGCAGCTGAATGTCAAGATGAACATGCTGCTTTTAGCAGCAGACATGTTTCAGCTTTCACTCACATTTGTGTAAACACTGAAGGATTTTCCTGGGGCAAAATCAAACATTTCAATTCCATTGGTAGGACAATGGAAAAAAGCGCAATGCATTCCAGCGTGTATGTTTTGTTTCGCAATAGAACTGGCAGCTTATTTACAAGCAAGTTATTGAGTCAATCCATCATTTAGCGGTGCTCATAATCAATGTTTACAAATTTAGAAAATATCTCAGTTTATGAGTATTAATTATGAACAATAACACGTTTTTATTAATTTTGAGTATTCAGAATTAACAGTTAAATTAACTAAATAAATATAACAATGATGGGCACCACGGTGGCGTAGTGGGTAGCACAAACGCCTCACAGCAAGAAGGTTGCTGGTTCGTGCCTCGGCTGGGTCAGTTGACATTTCTGTGTGGAGTTTGCATGTTCTCCCTGTGGGTTTCCTCCGGGTGCTCCGGTTTGCCCCACAAGTCCAAAGACATGTGGTATAGGTGAGCTAAATTGTCCGTAGTGTATGAGTGTGTATGGATGTTTCCCAGAGATGGGTTGCAGCTGGAAGGGCATCTGCTGTGTAAAACATATGCTGGATAAGTTGGTGGTTCATTCTGCTGTGGCGACCCCAGATTGAATGAATGAATGATGAATAAATATAACAATGACTTTATCTGCTTGTCGGAGCAGACTTTGAATTGTTTATTTATTTAAAAAGGGAATTACACTTCTTGTGAAGTAGATGAATAGTTCAGAAGTTTTATTAAACTTTAAAGGGCCATGAAAGCCCCACTCTTTCAGGTCAAGACTACCTCAGAAATGTTTCAAAAAATGCTCCGAGAAGGGCGTGGAGCTCTACAGGCAGAGGGGGGAGGGGGCGTGGCCAGCAGTGCAGGGGAAAAAAGAGTGGAGCGAACAGTGGGCTCACAAAATGAGACACAAACCGTGAGTAGACCCATGATTTTATAATTGACAAAGTTAAAATGCAAAGAAATAAACAGTAAGTAATTTAATGTCCTGCTTCATTTGTTATTCGTAATTTCATATACACATAACCACAATTTGTTCTATCATCATAAATATAATCGTGTTTATATAAACACTATAAATGAGAAAGACTTTTCTCCTCCTCAATCCCCGGGTCTGAATGCAGAAACAGAGGATAGCAGTGCAGCAGGTCTCTTGCGCTGTCTATTCCAACCATTAACTCTGCAGGTAATCTGGAGGATTTTAAACGTGCGAACACAGAAGCACGGATATAGGCGATGTATCTGAATAATGAACCATAGACTGAACAAAAAAAAAAAAATAAAGTCATAAAAAAAAGTCCTTCTGGAGGTTTTTCACCCCAGTGGAAAAAAGGTGTTAGCAGATTTTAGGGTAACAGAAGGGTTAAACTAATTTATAATTTGCTGGAAAAAAAGAAACGTGGACTCCAGCGAGTCACATCGGTACAGATTCGAGGTCTTCCCTGGTGGTATTCTTGCTGAAGACTTGCGCAGAGTGCTTGCGCGGGTCAAAATTTAAAGTGTTGTTTTTGTCACACCTATTTTTTACAGACTGACCAATGGAGTGTGAGGAAAATTCACGCAGGAAACTTTCTGTATTCCAATCGTTGGGTTTGAGGCTGTCCCATGGCAGACAGGCAAGCTTTAACTCATGGCTTGAAATTACACCAAGCATGCAAGTTATCAGCTGTATAATTATGTACAGAGCAGAATGAAACCAAACATGACACTATTAAAACAAATTAACCAGGATCTATTTATTTCTACATTATTTAGCACTATAATAGGTCTATTGAACTACTTTGGCTATCAAACAGAACATATTGATTGCAAACAAACACATTTTACAGTGAGTTTTGGTTTTCTACAAGTCCATTTCAATAGTTTGTTCAAATGTTTTACGTGTGTGTGTCGCTTTGGAATGTGTCGTACGTGATGGTGTGCCAGGTGGGGCTCTGCTTTCCTTACTGAAAACCTTTTGAAATTCGTAATGATGTGGCAGCTAGGTTCTGTGCAGTTTATCTTAAAGGGTCACAAAAGCCCCCTGTCTCAGCAGGGTGTTTTCACACCTATGGGTTTGAAAAGGTCAGGAAAGTGGGTGTGTTCAGCTCTGTTTAGGTGGCAGTGTCGGGGGAGGGAAAGAGGGAAGGTTTTGCATAAAAATGGGTGTTTCGTTTGGGCACGCACTGATTTTCAAACAGGCAAAACAAACACAGATGCAGAAAGATCGAATTATTTGCCAAATTCTGTTTGTCGACTTTAACTGCAGTTTGGCACTTTCACTTTTATTCAGGAACATTTCCTGCATCCCCCCATGACAAACGGGATGCGAGGAACTGCTGGAGAAGTGTTTTAATGAAGTATTTAATACCACGCTGCGTATGGGAGAAAAAAAAGGCCCTCCGCATTTCTCAGGAACCTAGATGCACTAGGGTGAGAAAGCCTTGTGTGTATAGACTATCTTGTCACAAAATGCGGCGAAAATTCTACACAATGGTAATAGTTTGAATGCGGTGTTTACATGTTTACACTCAGAGAGCAGCATTTACAGCGGATCTTTCAGTTTATAATATTGTAGTGATATTAATGTGTTGTAAACTTAGTAACAGTTATTATTTTTACTAAGGTCTGTCTTTAAACACTGAAAGAGTACTGCTGACGATATAAACTAACTTTGCCATCTGAATAAACAAACAAAGACCACTCACCACACATTGCTTACTTACCAAATCTGTAGAGACAGGACAATCAACATGAACTGGAGCAATGTATTTTTTAAAAAGAGACGAGCGGCAAATTCGGATTTCAATATTTCCAGATGCGAAAAGCTCTCGGGTAAAAATGTTCCTTACAAACGCATTTCTGTCGCATGTACTGTAGTCCACACGTGAGTCCAGCTGCGCTCTAATAGAGGGAAATGAAAACAAAACCTTTGTTGCAGCACATAAACACAACACTGGCGACCTGTGTCTCCAAACAATTCTTCTTCCACTTATTTTGGCAACACAACGTGGCGTCTCTCTGCCGTCTGGACAATAACAGGTAAAAACAATCTTCAAAGCTATAATGCATATTAATGAAGTTGCACCATATATACACAATATATACAGTGTATATATACAATAGAGCGTGCTGATTGGTTTGAACCAATTCTTTCTCATGAATTAAAGCTGCACACTCAGAGATATCACGATGTACTTGTAGGTACAGATATCCACTCTCCACGCTGGAATACACGCAAGGTTCTAACCGGCGTGACGCAGCTTCAAAAATTTGTTTCAAACTGGAACGAATTTGCTTGAAATAATGCAAAAACAACCAATTTTCACTCTTTAGCGAAATATATGTGTCCTCATATTGTTTAGCAGCGTGGGGCACATTTATGTGTTTTGGTGTTCCGTGACCCTTCAAGATAATGCTGGCAGGTCAGGACAGTGGGGGTGGGGGGTAGGTTAGATGTGAACAGGGTTTGGGGGATGTCACTGGCACCGATCGCATTACAAGTGTTTAAACCCAAGCACTCCAAGTCGATGTATTTTGGCTGAGGAGGAGGAATCACAGAATTGCATACAACCTCAACGCTACACATTTAAATGTGTTCTAAAGAAACAGTATAGTTCTAGTAATTGTATTAATTCTGTTAAATGGCATCAGTTAGGGTGCAAAGGCATATAAAATAAAATCCACAGTATATCCATCAATGATAAAATCAATCCAAAGTAAATTAAACAATTCAACCTCCTTGTGAAGTCCTGATTTCACTTTAGACTACCACAACAAGACCAGGAAGGCTTCCATTTAAATTTTCCTAGACCCCTGCCTAGCCTTTTTAAATTGAATTTATTATTTTTTTGTGCAGTTTATGGAGTGAATACTTCCATTAAATTGGATTTTGCCCCTCAAGGGATTGACAGCTACTAAGGTATCAGTTGCAAAGAGTGTTATGAGACGTGAACTTCACCAGACAAGCAAAAATCATTTAATTTTTAATAACTTGGCTATTTGGCCGGCTTAAGCTTCATTGCTTCTCCAAGCAATCATGCCTCTGTGTTTAGCCACAGCAAAATATGGTTCACGGCCTCATGTCAAACATTGCAGTGTTTAGATAATCTTTAACAATACATATGGAGATTGCTGTTCTCCATTGAGAATTGATTCCCCTGTGTAATTAACGACTCCCAGTGCATCAATCATTTTGAAAGGATAATAGATTCTTCTTTGCTTTGGAAGCAATTTAGACTTTATTGATAATATTTAATTCGATCACTTGAACATATGAGATTAACAGTGCAGTTAAACAGCTCTGTAGAACATGATGGGCTCTATCATACATCCAGCGCAGTGTGTTTTTCGCTAGTTTCAGCCTTGCTCAGGTATTGTTTTCACAGCCTGCGTCACATTGTTTACATATCAAATGCATTTGTACTCGTTTGTGTGCCCATGGCTGTTCTAGTCAGAAAAGGAGGCACATTGTTGTCACAGCTAATTTAAGGCAACTGAAATAGACCCTTTTTTGTTGTTATTCAAAGGATGTTATTGATACCTGCCTTTTTTTTCGTGGGATTCTCCCATATTTAACCATTATTTCCCTGCTATAATCCTGTTTTTCCCCTGTATTTATATTTTTTTATGAAAGGTGTCTGTAACGTACACAGAGCAGATCCTCCTTACACTGAAAAAATTATGTCTGCAAAATTGCTGCAAACAATTTATATATGTTGAATTTAATCAAACAAATTAAATATGGTAATGTTCAACTTAATTTGTTTGTTTAAATTCAGCTCAAATAAATTGTTTACAACCTCTTAAGTAAAAAAAAAGTAAATCCAAGGAATCATCTTTGAATAATTTTTTCAGTGTATATGCACAGTCTTCCCGAATAACCGGGGACCTAAATGCTGAGCCAAAACTCTTTTTATTATTGTTATTAAAAAAAAAATAAAATAAATAAAGCTAAAACTAAAACAGATAACAAACTATAAAACGTGATCGGAATGGCTGGCTTATGGAGCCAGATCAGTCTCAAAAATAATATGTTTGCAAAAATAAAGCTCATATATGCACAGCACAATTGACATTTACAAACACCAGTTTGTAATTTCAAAACACAATTTGTGAAATCACAAGTAAAAAACATAATTATTTCCCCAAATTAATTGGATGTTTACATTTCTGAATTTTGTTTTAAATTTAAGAATTGGATTTGCATATTTATCATGAATTGTGTTTTGAATTTACGAATTAGATTTGCTCATTTATGAATTGTGTTTTGAATTACATATTGGATTTGCACATTTATGAATTGTGTTTTTAATTTCTGAATTGGATTTGCGTATTTATGAATTGTGTTTTAAATTTACAAATTTGATTTGTGCATTTATGAATTGTGTTTTGAATTACATATTGGGTTTGCACATTCATGAATTGTGTTTTGAATTCCATATTGGATTTGCACATTTCTGAATTGTGTTTTGAATTTACGAATTAGATTTGCTCATTTATGGATTGTGTTTTGAATTTGCTGATTGGATTTGCAGATTTATGAATTGTGTTTTGAATTTACGAATTAGATTTGCACATTTATGAATTGTGTTTTGAATTACATTTTGGATTTGCACTTTTATGAACTGTGTTTTCAATTTACAAATTCGATTTGCGTATTTCTGAATTGTGTTTTGAATTTCTAAATTGGATTTGCATATTTATGAATTGTGTTTTAAATTTACGAATTGGATTTGTGCATTTATGAATTGTGTTTTGCATTACATATTGGGTTTGTGCATTCATGTATTGTGTTTTGAATTTACAAATTAGATTTGCTCATTTATGAATTGTGTTTAAAAAATTTAAGAATTGGATTTGCACATTTATGAATTTTGTTTTGAATCACATATTTGTCACAATCACCAGCGATCTCTGGATGTTAGATCGCTGGTACACACACATATTTCACTAGAACTAAAAATCCGCCTGTTTATGGACTACATCTCCACTCATGCAACACACAAACTCCTGCTCCAAGTCTCTACTGATTGCACACAGCACCTGAGGATCGCCAAGGCCAGCTGGCAACGGGGCTTGCTGATCAACACAGTAAATCAATTATGCTGGCATCTCCCATACTCCAGTTCCCCGTTCACCAGCCTAGACCACAACCTGCTCAGAAGATGGCTGCTTCCAGTCCGCCTGCTCACAAGATGGCTGCATCCAGTCCACCTGCTCACAAGATGTCTGCCTCTAGTCCATCTGTTCACAAGATGGCTGCCTCCAGTCCGCCTGTTCACAAGATGGCTGCCTCCAGTCCGCCTGTTCACAAGATGGCTGCCTCCAGTCCGCCTGCTCACAAGATGTCTGCCTTCAGTCCACCTGCTCACAAGATGGCTGCCTCCAGACCTCCAGCTAACATAATGCTGCCAGAGTTGATGTCGCTGCAGAGTTGCCAGAGTTGACGCCACCGCCAGAGCTGCCAGAGTTGACGCCATGCCAGAGTTGACGCCATGCCAGAGTCGATGCCGTCGCCAGAGCTGCCACAGACGACGCTGCCACCAGAGCTGCCACAGTCGACGCCACCTCCAGAGCTGCCAGTGCCACTGACGCCGCCAGAACATTTTGAATCCCCTGAATGGTAGGCGCCAGATCCTCCTGAGTCCCACGATAGGCCGGAGCGGCCACCTGAGTCCCACAAATGGCCGGAGCTACCAGAGCCATGTGACCTCCCAGAGCTACCAGAGCCGTGTGACTTCCTAGAGCCGCTAGAGCCATGTGAACCCTCAGTGCCTCCTAAGTCCAGACCTCCTGATCCACTTGGGTTGTATGAACTGCCAGTACTCCCTGAACCCAGGCCTCCTGATCC
>CAIGQQ010002476.1:2490217-2519757 GCA_903798035.1 Danio albolineatus | reverse complement strand
TGTTCTGCCATATAAACAAATGCATATAATAATTTTCATCCCTACAAATTAAACTATATTAACAAAAAATAACTAAGCAAGGGCGACACGGTGGCGCAGTAGGTAGTGCTGTCACCTCACAGCAAGAAGGTCGCTGGTTCTAGCCTCGGCTGGGTCAGTTGGCATTTCTGTGTGGAGTTTGCATGTTCTCCCCGTGGTTGCGTGGGTTTCCTCTGGGTGCTCCGGTTTTGTCACAATTGTCAGATGCATGCGCTCTGTCTTTTCATGTTTTTGTTGTCACGTGTGTCAGTGTTGTAACTCCCTGTGATCTGAGGCGTGTTTGTTTACATCACGTGATTAGCGGGGATCAGTGGTTTCAGCTGATTGCACTTATTCATTCATTCATTTTCTTTTCAGCTTAGTCCCTTTATTAATCCGGGGTCGCCACAGCGGAATGAACCGCCAACTTATCCAGCATTTGTTTTCACGCAGCGGGTGCCCTTCCAGCTGCAACCCATCTCTGGGAAACACATCCATACACATTCATTCACACTCATACACTACGGACAATTTTAGCTCACCCAATTCACCTGTACCACGTCTTTGGACTTGTGGGGGAAACCGGAGCACCCGGAGGAAACCCACGCAACCACGGGGAGAACATGCAAACTCCACACAGAAATGCCAACTGACCCAGCCGAGGCTCGAACCAGCGACTTTTTTGCTGTGAGGCGAACGTGCTACTCACTACGCCACCGTGGCGCCCCTGATGGCACTTAGCTCCTCTATATTAGAGCGGAGAGCCAGGACATCAGTGTCAGTTCGTTACACTGTATTTCATGTTCATTTTGTGTCTCGCCAGGATCGGCTTGGACTCGCTCTCTTGGAGATTCCTGTGGTGGCTCCTGTGTCTGTATCTTCCTTGTGTTCTTGTCACTCCCACTACACTTCTGTTAATAAATATTTTCACTTGCAACTGGATCCGTTATGCATTCGATCATTCACTGAACCTGACAGGTTTCCCCCACAGTCCAAAGATATGCGGTACAGGTGAATTGGGTAAGCTAAATTGTATGTGTGTGAATGAGAATGTATGGGTGTTTCCCAGAGATGGGTTGCAACTGGAAGGGCATCCGCTGCGTAAAACAAATGCTGGATAAGTTGGCGGTTCTGAATGAATGAACTGTTAGCAAAAGAAAGTAGGTGAAAAACATACCGTGTGTGATAATGAAAGGATGATCACGTGCACACGGTTAATAATATTAGGCCTGTTAATAATCTGCTCAAAGAATAATTAAAATGAAAGCAGTGACTGCTGCTACTTATAAAAGGATATATATATATTTAAATTTTGAAAGCAATAGGACTGTGTGTGCTTGATCATCGTTTTTTGACCAGTCTATTTTAACGAGAACCAATCGCACCAGTTGCGTTTCCTCTAGGCAGGTTGCTTCGCACAAATAAACAGGAGCATGCGTGCTTCCTAATACTCACATGCGTCACATCACCTGTGCGCGTGAGTGATCATGTTCTTATTTGGTGTTCACCTGCTTTCTTTTGCTTGCGTCGTGCTGCTTCTTGATTCTAAGATTACATTTGCACGAATATTGGGCCATCTCTATTGTCGAACGCTGCAAAACAACAATTTAAAAATTGTTCCAACCAGCCTAGTGGCCTAGTGGGAGTGTCTGTCTAACCCACCATAGCTGAAATCTACCCACATTTAGTGGTTGTTAATTTCAAGTCCTGATTACAATCCTAAATCCATCTTAAAAACATAAGTAATTAATACGTTATTTACTTTTTTGAGGAGCTCAAGATTGTAACATATTACTTTTGAAAGTAACTTTACCCAACCCTGTAATCAAGCATGCAATTAATGTCTATTAAATGTTTATTATTAACTATCCAAACTATTATTAAAACAAACTGTTGCTTTGTAAACTTCTATACATGCAATTACATATACTATTTTTGTGACAACGATATATAAATATTAATTTATGTAATTATGAATGTTATCTTTAACCTTCAGTAAGCATTAGTAATTCATTTTGTTACTATGGACTGAGTTGCACTTAAATATTTTTAATGACAATTTATGCATAATAAATTGACTGTTGTGTCTGATTTACTGTGTTTACACTTAGTGTTTTCGACATTTTGAAAGACTGTCAATCACCATTAAAACATTTTTTTCTATATCATCACAAATATCCTTATCTCAAATGTTTTAAATATTGTGATATGTCTACCCAGCCCTACTTGATAGTATTACAGATTTCATGTTGATCTCATTTTGACTAGTCAAACACAACAACACAGACAGGTATCAGAACAGAGTGTCCTGGCTGAGAAGATCTGGGGAAACATAAATATGAATCAGCAAGATAAGTGCCTCTAAACAGCAGACATCAAAGAAAGCCATTTAGTGAAATGGCCATTCCTGTAAATTGCACCACTATTCCAAAGGGACAAATTAGAATTAAACGCCTCACAATACATGTTTGCTAGGAGCTCAGAAACATAGCTTTCAATTTCACAAAGCTTTTATTCACATTTATTTGTTCTGGCTCAATAAAATTGAAGTATTATGTTTATACTGTTTGAAAGTGGGTTCTGTTTTAATGTACACATGTGAGCCAAAAGCAATTACTTGGCCAAGTAGTTTAGCATTTATTTATTTATTTTAAATTTTAGAAATATCAGTAGCATTTGTATTTATAGTGTGTTTATTCAATCAAATCATTAGGAGGCTGAAAAGCTGCTGAAATGCTGGAGGTCCCTTGTCCGAAATGATCAGGACACATTTTTAAACCAGTGCTATTCTCATAAATAAACCATATGTTTGCCATTTAAAGAGTTACATTCTCACTTTTAAAAGTTTCAAAATACATTATGTGGTCCAACAGCAGTAGTTTTTGTCAATCTATAGCAAGTTTAGCTCTTGAACTTGACACTTGAATGATACATAAGAGTGAAAAGGCTGGAACAGTGCTGATATCAGCAGAATATCGCACAGCTTTCAGCCTAATTAGATTCGAAAACCAGAAAGAACTGTTGTATAAGTTTATAACTTTATTACACATGTAGCATTTTGATATGGAGTATACAGAAGTGCTGAGATACAACCATATTGCAGTGCTTTGCCTCTCCGTTCCATGTTGTACACTGCATGATCACAGTACAACAAAGTCGCATGTGTCAGAATTCGTCTTAAAATCATATCCAAAATAACAATGTGTATACCCAGTCAACCTGCAACCTTTTGATTAAAAGTCCAACTCCCAGTGCTTAATTTGTTAATTAAGTTAATGTCGAGATCCCGGAACAGATCGAGGTAATGGATCCGGCATTTTACCAGAGGAGGGAGAGGTGTTGCGGGCGAAAATGCGGAAGTAATTGATGGGATGGTGGTGTGTATTGCGGATGAAAGTGATGAGCTGGGTGGGTCGAGGGTACGTGTGGGAGAGGGATTGGTAAAATGAGGTGCTGGATCAGATTTCAGAGGTGCCGGACCCCACAAACTTTTTGTGTTGAAATAAATGAGTTTCATAGCAGAGTGCTTTCTGTGTCCAGTTTGAAAGCTGCTTCACATCATGTAGTGACTATGGCTGAAGGAGAGTGCAGGGCACTGCGGTGCATAATAGCCTTTCTTCAGCTCATATTTTATGCTGATTTCTTTTCTTTAGAACAAAAACACATGTCATTTTGTTGCATCCCAAAGATTATAGTTATGTTCAATAAACTGCAATATCTTAAAACAGTTAATACAATGCAAATATTTTTAAATAGCTTTTAACCATATTTTAAAAATAATGTAAACATTATACATTCAATTCTAAATCAAAGTATTAAAAGGTTTTTATGGCTTCTGTGTGTATTGTTTTACATGAGACAAATTAAAGCAAAATTAACCTGTTCATAAAAATAGCAGTATTCAATGCAAATCAAATATAGGGGATTATATTAATTGCATATAGGACTCTCTGGTGATTCAGCCCTATTGGCGCAGAATCGTAACTCAAATAAACAAAATTTTTGGTCTGGACATGGATATAGACCTTCAGTCCCTTCTTCTGGGTTTTCCTTGCAAACTAATTAGGAACGCGTATGAACAATGATTGTCATGGATCAATGATAAACCCCCTTCCATGAGAGGATGGCATTCAATAGTTCAAGAGACTATACTGGAATACTTAACATGTCTTTGCCACTCCACAACTCATACATTTATTCGCACTTGGTCACCATATTTGGACAATATACCTTGCTTTATGTGACATTCTGAAACTCGGAATGACATAATGGTTATATGGACATTCATTCATGTGTGTTCTGTTTTCATCAAACTTTTCACTCTTCCCGTCATATTGTATTATTTGTAACATAATAATTTATGGCTTTCACCATATGTATATTTTTGTATAAGCTGCTATGCTTTGTGTCAGGCATTTTATGTTGTGTTTGTATTTTTGTTTATTGTATGCCTAAAAAAACCAAAACAAAATCATGTTAAAAAAATAGCAGTATTCATATTGTTTTCTCTATAAACTTACAAAATTATAAACCGAAGACTTTTGCACCTACTGAAATAGTATTTAGCTGCAGAGCATTATTTGCAATATTGCTGTAAAAGCAAAAAAAAAAAAAAAAAAAAAAAACTGGCACCCCAAAACAGGTATTTCAGTCCATATTGAAAAAACTGCATCCCATAGTTCCTGTGAATTTTTGGTTTTATTTCAAAAACTGATTATTTGCGTCACCCAACGTGTTTACTTGGGTTGAGGTCAGGGGATTGAGCAGCCCACTCCATCAACTTAGTCATTGAGTCATTAAAACCAAGATGTTGCTCGCTTATGTTTTTGGGTTTGCTGTTTTGTTGAAACACTCATTTCTGGGGCATTTCCTCTTGGGCATCAACTCAAGTATTTTGATGTATTCAAATTGATCCATGTTAAATGACAAACAGACCCAACACCAAACTTGGGGATCGAACTTGAACACTAGGTCAGAAAAGAGCAATATTACTGGCATCAGTATACACTTCTCTTTGGGACAGTCAAAGTATTTCTTGGCAAATTTTAACCTAATCATCATATGCTATTTTTTTAACAATTGTGCAACTTCCATCAAACATATTCTGACTCTCACTGTACTTATAGGACATTTTAGATAATCTTTGATCTGTCTGGAGGTGATGATTGGCTGAATCTTTGCCATTCCGACTGTTCTTTGATCCATTTTAACTGTAGTAGCTCATTTTCTTTTCTATGTGTTTCAACTTTCTGTTGAAATTTGAAAATATTGGAGATAATTTCAGATGAACATCATCATACTTCTTTGTACAGTACGTTTCCCTTCTCAAATCAACTTTTTACTTAAATTGCATTTACGTCATAATTCAGAATAAAGAATAACGTGTGACACATTTCTGACCATTCTTAATAAAGGAAATTAATGACAGCAGTTCCCCTTCATATGGGAACTCCGACGTGTGTCTGAATCTCAGACAATGGGAGTTGTCAGACGACCAATCACTTCTGAAGATAAGAAAACGGGCCAATGAAATGACAATTGCATTGGCGGAGCTTCGCTCCACAGCGATGAGCTCGTTAGGGCTATATCAGTCAGCTGCGGAGGAGCTCCTTCAGAATTGTTGCTTCAGACCCGATCACGAGACTGAAGACACGCTATCTGCCAAACCTGATTTCATGATTGAAAACAGTTTTACTCACCAGTGCGGGGGAAGACGCAACAGCGGCAGTCGATCTGGGATTTCCTGTCCCCTGGGCGTTTCGCTGGTGTGCACAAAAGAGCAGTTTCCATTTAAAGAGGCAGATTCCCTAAGAGAGCAACACAGTCATCGACGTCTTTTTCAAGACGCTTGACTGTGCGTTTCTGGATGCGGTGATTCCTATCTCGGGATGATGGGCGCGGGTATTGCATCACAGGCTGGGGGTCCAACGTGTTGATGCGGTGCCCGCGGACAGCTCATGTCATCACTGTGAGGGCATGGCTGTTGCACGGCTGAGATCGCGGCTTCAGCCACCCCCGTTGCTCCCCGTGAAAACGGTTAGCACGCGGGCAGATCTGAGGATCACAGTGGGGGCTTATCCGTCGCCTTCGGGCCTGCGGACCCCCCACTCCTCCAGCATGCCCCATCCAGCCTTCGAGTGGTTGCGCGGTTCATCCCCCGGGATGCCTGCGCCTCCTCTTGATGACTCCAGAGATCAAAGGTTCATCGCGACATCGGAGGGCGAGCTGTTATGCTCAGATGACAGACCGGGCGCACTTGCATCCTACGGGATGCAATGCGCTGTCACGGTTCTCGAATCCAACATAATAGCTGCGCTTCCTGGGCTGCTTCGGCGGTGTGGCTGGAGATGGCTTGTCCCCCAGTCCCACTGCCGGACCGACTAGAAGGTGTGACGTGCAGGCTGATGTAAGATGAATCTTCCAGCTCCCGTCCCCTTCTTCCCAGGGGCGCACAGCGAGCACACACTGGCATAGAGGGCGTTTTTCTCCGCCCGGTCCGGGTGCGCTTCCGCCTTTACCTCCCCTGATGGCGAGGCGGCCAGGGGTACGATGCTATTCCCCAGGTGGTGCGCGCGCAACTGAGGTCGCGGCAAACCCTTACATTAGGGCGAGTCACCCCTGATGCTCCCCGCTAAGTGGTTAGCACTCGGGCAGGCCTGAGGGTTACAGTGGGGGCTTATCCGTCGCCTTCGGGCCCGCGGACCCCTCGCTCCTCTCTATGCGCTCCGACACCACTTGGAGGGGTAAGCTGAGACCCCCGTCCAAGGCGGGTGGGTTATCTGTGTCCTTAGCGGCCAGAGCCCACACTGCTGCGGGCCATGCCGCTTCTGCCCTGCCCCACGGCCTCCTGGCTGTGCTGCACGGGGGCGGTTCTTCCCCAGGCTTATGCGAAAGCACTGCACGGCGATCGACTATGCTCTCATGACCTTTTAAGTCGGCCGCCCGTGCCCTGGGGAGGACGATGGCCACATAGTGGTCCGGAAATGCCACCCTGGCTTACCCTGGCAAATATGTGCTGCGCTGACAAAGTACGCTTTCTTAGTGCACCCATATCCCAGGCAGGCCTCCTCGGCGATGCTGTCGGGGACTTTACCCAGGAGTCCTCGGTGGTGAAAGTTCGGCCGTGCGTGATTGAGCGGGTCTTCCTTGGTGGGCTCGGAAAACTGCTCTCCCCATCAGACCCGTCCGCGCTGGCTGTTCATCGCCGAGTGCGCTCTTCCCGCGGTTCCCGAATGGGAAACTGAAACCCGCGGGGAGTTGACGCTCCCGTCCCAGGTCGCCGTTAAATCCATGCTTGGATCGCGAAGCGAACCTGAGATGGGCCACTTGGAGAGGAGGAGAACCGTTCTTTCCCCGGTGGAGGCCGGGGCTTTTCCGCGAATAAATGTAGCGATCCGAAAAGAGCTGCTTTTCCTCCCTCTGAGTGTGGAAGCCCAATGGCTGCCAGCATGGGACGCGCTGCCTTCCAGCTCTCAGCCTTGGTGCACTTCGCCACGGGCTCGAGGGTGCCAGAGGATGAGCCCTCTCTCACACCTCCAGCCTCTTCGCGGGATCCTGGGAGGAAGGTAAGAGTCAATCTCTTATTTTCACCTCTTCCTCGGGACGCTCCGCTTCCCGGGGTGAGCACTCCCCATCCCGAAGCTGCCCCTCCGCGGGTGCGTCAGCGATCTTTCGGTGGTGCTGCTCGTTCGGGCTCTGTCAGTTTGGTTAGCGCTGCTCAGCCCGTTGTAGTAGCCCACACGGATGGTCAGACTCGGCTATGCGTTTAATTCGCTATTGGCCTCCCGAGTTCACGGGTGTGTAAGCGATCATCGCTATGCCACCCCCTGTCTCGCGTGAGAAGATTGTTATCCTCCTGGCGAAGGATACAATCAAGCCAGTCCTCCAGCCGAGATGAAGAGTGGGTACGCCCCCTTCATCGTACCCAGAGAGCGGTGGGTTATACCAATCCTATCTGCGCGTTTCGATCTGTCATCCATTCAGGATGACGATCGGGATGCTCATGCAGAAACGCATCCCCCAGTGCGTCCGTCCGTGGGATTGGTTGCAGCTATGGACCTGAAGGACGCTCACTCCATGTCTCGCTCTCTCCCTCCTTATACTGTGATTATTCCGGTGTGTGACGGGGGGCCGAGCATGGTAGTACAGTCCTCCCCTGCGGGCTCTCCCTGTCTCCATGCGTGGAGGATGCCCTGTGCCTCTTGGCGCACGCGCTTCGGCATTTTTGACTATTCATTGACTGTTTTTATTATCAGATCTCTGAACTGGTCGACTATGCACAGGGACCTGGTGCTCTGGCGCCTCGGCCCGTTCGGGTTTCGGGTCAACCGAGTATGAGCAGACTCTCCCCCGCGGTAGAGCCTCTCATCTCGGGTTGGAGCTGGACTCGGTCTGCATTTCGGTGCGCTTTTAGCGCGCTGGGCTGGCGCTGCCCTGTCGGATTAATTCGGCGGGTTGATTGGTCACTGAAGTTATTCAGAGGCTCCTGGGCATATGACATTGTAGCCGCTATCATGCCGCTCAATGGTTCATATGAGACCAATTCAGGGCTGGCTTCGCAATCGGGTCCCTAGATGGACATGGCGCGCGGAGACGCACCGAGTGGACTTCACTACGCTGTGTGTCCGCACCTTCAGCCCTGGGAGGGATCTTGCCTTCTACAGGCCTGGGTGCCCTTAGAACAAGTGTCCAGCCATGCTGTCATTCTGACAGATGCTTCCAGTATGGGCTGGCGGGCTGTGTGTACCGAGCATGCAGCTGTAGTTTCGTGAACCGGACTTCGGTTGCATTGGCATTCCAATTGCCTGGAGCTGTTGGCATTGTTTCTCGCTCTCCGCTGGTTTCTACCGAAGCGGGAGAGGGAAACAAGTGTTGGTTAGGACGGCCAGCACAGCGGCGATAGCGTGTGTCAACCGTTTGAGTGATGCGCGCTGCCACCGCATGTCTCAGCTCGCTCGCCATCTGCTCCTCTGGAGTCATGCGGCTAAAGCTGCGCGCCGTTCACATCCCGTACGAGCTCTCCGTGCCAGCGCACTCGCTCTCACGACAGTTACGTTCCGGGAGAACGGAGACTCCACCCCGGTATGCCAGCTGATGTGGGCACGCTTCAGAGAAGCCCAGGTCATCCTGCTGTTTCTCCCGAGCGGCCCTTCGCTAGCTGCTTTCCTTGCTTTGCAAATGCGCTGGCTCTCAGCTGGCCTCGGGTTTACGCATATGCGTTTCCCAGTGAGCCTGCCCGCACAGACTCTGTGCAAGGTTAGGGAGACGAGGAGCGGGTATCGCTCGTTGCGCCTCCTTGGCCCAACCGGACCCGAGTTTACGGACTCACACTCCTCGTGATGGCCCTCCCTGACAAAATTCCCTGGAAAAAGCACTCCTTTTTCTGGGATGGGCACCCCTGGCACCCGTGCAGGGTTCTGGAACCTCCTTGGATGAGCTTCTAGACAGAGCGCGGAGGACTCAGGTGACCCATCAGTGCGATGGTTAACACCGTCACGTCAGGCTAGAGCACCCTACTAGGCATGCCTACGTCCTGTAGTGGAGTCTATTCGTTGTATGGAGTTTCTTTTTAGAGAAAATCCCCGAACATGCCAGATCAGTGTTGTGTTTTCTTCCTTCAAGGTAGCTGGAGCGAAGGCTGTCTCCCTCCACACTGAAGGTTTGGCGTGTGGACATCCCGGTTCTCCCCGGGAATGGACGCGCGCTGGGAGGGCATAACCTCATCAGCCGGTTTCTCAGAGGCGCATGGCGTGTGATGTAAAGTGCATCCCCGCCCCCTCGCTTACCCTCTTGGGATCTCTAGATAGCCCCAGCGGTTATGATTAGGTCCGTTGAGCCATTCGATTCAGTATCTATAAATTTTCTGTCCTTAGACAGCTCTGCTGATCGCGTTGGTATCAGGAGGGTCAGGATTCCGGTGGCATTTTCGGTCAGCGAATTGTGCCAGTAATTCAGCCGACCTACTCTCACGTTTACCTGAGACCTCGGTTCACCTTGTGCCAAGGCTCCTAACCTTTTACCTTTTATATGAGGTCAGGAACCTGCAAGCGCTGCCCGCGGAGGAGGCAGACCCAGCCTTTTTCATTGCTATGTCCACGCATTGCGCTTAACGTGACGAGCTAGCAGCTCTTTTCGGTTATGATCAGCAGAAGGGAAGTGCTGTGTCAAAGCAGAGGTTGGTCTATTTTAATTATGCCATCACCCTCGCTTCATTAGCTAGGGCGAGCTGTGTTCCCCAGAGGAGAGTGCACTTGTTTTATCAATAATAATAATAATATAAGCAGTGCCTACTTTTCGGCGTGAATGCGCAGCGCCTCTTAAACCGATTTAGAGCTGTAGGCTGGGTGACACCTAACACATTCGAGATTATATCCTCGAGTAGAGTTGGTTTCCTACCAGTTACCGGATTACCCCGGTCAATTGGGAGGAAATTAAGCTCTGTGTCAACAAACGCTTGCTGCGCCAGGCTCCCTAACCCGGAGATGCGTGCGCTTTTTCTATTCTACTAGTAAGTTTCCCTTTTCAGGTAAACCCTAGAGAATTCCTCCGAGGCCCCCAGCACCTGACTCAGCGGAGGAGTCAAGTGCATGGCTCAGTGTGTTGTACTGGTATGCCCCCTTGTGGTCAACCCGCATACTGAGGTTCGGTGCCAGCTATGTGCAATCCCCTTTTTTGGTGATGCCATATGCATTCTACCACGGTGTGTTCCCCCCTTTCCGGGCGGTCCCGTGTCTTCCCTAACAGCTAACCAGCCTATCGTATGTAGTACTCCCCCTAATTAGGGCTAGTCCATATGTTTTGTTGTCATCGAGCTCCCCCTTGGAGGGTAGCAGATGACCTCCGCAGCGTCCTCCCCCTTCGGGGACTGACGCTTTCCCAACGTACTGTCGTATTCAAAAAATTCCTAGTCTATATTAGCTAGGTGAAGGCAAATTACGACTCCCGATAATAAAATAATTATTCCCATGTTAATGGTAATTAAGGGCCTAGGGACGTTGGAAGGTTGCGCTTTTGGTGATGTCAGTGCGCTCACGCTTTGCTTGGCAATCTGCACATCAGGAGCGTGACGGGCTTAGCTGCTGTGGCGTTTTCCATACAGTCTCCCATTGTCTGAGATTCAGACACACGTCGGAGTTCCCATATGAAGGGGAACGTCATGGTTACTTCCGTAACCCACGTTCCCCGAATAGGGAACGGAGACGTGTGTCTCCTCTGCCACAGCACCTGAGTCTCCAGCTGGGAGCTGAGTGATCGGCTCTTCAGCAGGCAATTCTGAAGGAGCTCCTCCGCAGCTGACTGATATAGCCCTAACAAGCTCATCAGGTTCAGCTGTGGAGCGAAGCTCCGCCAATGCAATTGTCATTTCATTGGCCCGTTTTCTTATCTTCAGAAGTGGTTGGTCGTCTGACAACTCCCATTGTCTGAGATTCAGACACACATCTCCGTTCCCTATTCGGAGAACGTGGGTTACGGAAGTAACCATGACGTTCTTTTTTATAGATTGAATGGATTCTCTCATTAAACTCCACACTGATATTTTTTGAACACTCCTTCAATGCTGTAGCCAATTACTCAGCACAAATTGCAGACAGGATATTACAGCCCAGGTAGCAAAGAATTCTGGCCCAGATTTTGGCATAAAGCTGGCACAGTAGGCTATCATCTGGCACTGGTATACAGTATCTGGGCCAAACATGGCCCAGGTTTGGCAGAGGTGGCACCGTCTTTAAGGCGGCAGACGAGACATGGGCCAGATGTCAAATGTGGTATTTGGCCCAGATGTTCCAAATTGATCTGCAGACCACACAAGTTTGGTCTGTCCTGACCCACATTTAAAATATTTTTTCGAGTAAAGAAATATTTAAATACCCAGTCATTTCCATCTTCCTGTTTGCAGGGGTCACTAAAATTGTTCCTGGAGGGCCGGTGTCCTGCAGATTTTAGCTCCAACCCAAATCAAACACACCCGAACAAGCTAAGGTCTCACTAGGTATACTTAAAACATGCAGGCAGGTGTGCTGAGGCAAGTTGTAGCTAAACCCTGCAGGGATACCGGCCCTCTAGGACAGAGATTGGTGACCCCTGCTCTAATGCCTTCATTTTCATTCATTCATTTTCTTGTCGGCTTAGTCCCTTTATTAATCCGGGGTCGCCACAGCGGAATGAACCGCAAACTTATCCAGCATTTGTTGAACGCAGCGGATGCCCTTCCAGCCACAACCCATCTCTGGGAAACATCCATACATTCTAATTCACACACATACACTACGGACAATTTAGCTCACCCAATTCACCTTTACCGCATATCTTTGGACTTGTGGGGTAAACCGGAGCACCCAGAGGAAACCCACGCAACCACGGGGAGAACATGCAAACTCCACACAGAAATGCCAACTGACCCAGCCGAGGCTCGATCCAGCGACCTTCTTGCTGTGAGGCAAGTGTGAGTGAGTGCTACTCACTACGCCACCGTAAAGATTTAATTATTTGAAATATTAATCTATTTTTTCCTGTATGTTGCAACTAAATTTAATCAACATAGCAAGATGTATCTGGCCCAGCTCTGGCCCACACAATCAGCTTTTACTTGGCCCACATGCTGCAGTCAATTATGGTACATGACTGGACCAAGTCTGGCTTCCAGACAATAGCCATTAATGTGCCACATCTTGGCCAGCTCAGGCTCAGTTATGGGTTAGTAACATGGCTGAGACCTGCAATGCACAAATATCACTATTGCTATTAGCAGTGGTTCAAGTATGTACTGTGAACATAACTGTACTGTGTTCAAATGCATTAGAAAACGGAAGAAATCAGGATGTTTGATATTCTCCATTTGTAGAGCCATGTCTAATTACACAGCTCCATCCTGTCACTTCCAAAATGAGCGAATCTGGAACGAGGGAGGTGTGAAGCTCAAATGAATTCATTTTTCATCAGACAATTCTCTAGTGTAGTGCATCTGCGACTTCTGTTTCTGCTCCTGGCTAATATGGACCATCTGCTGTCATTTCTAAAGTAATTCAAATAACACCATTCTAATGGAAAGATCTGTCTTGCGCTATCCCATCGGTGATGCACAGCATTGGTCATTTGGAGAGGCACAAAATAGTTGCTGCTAACAGAGCAAAACATAAAATCTTTCATGTTTTTATTTATTTATTGTTTTTACTAAACTCAATTTCCCATGGACGGTGAATGCTTGTATGGGTTTTCAGATTGCTCTCTTTAGAAACAGATATCTGCTGGGTGGCTTCTTTTGACTCATGTTCCCTTAAAGGTACAGTAGGTGATTGTCTTCAGAAACATTGGTAACACTTTATTTTGATGGTCCATTTGAGTATTAGTAGACCGTCTGCTAAGTAACTGTTGACACAGACATTCAACAGACATTTAACTGACTATAAGAAACTTTGCAAGTACATGTCAACTTACGCTAACCCTACCCCTAACCTAACAGTCTACTAATCTGATGAGAATTACTTGCAATGTAACTGAAGTTCAACTAACGGACCATCAAAATAAAGTGTGACCGAAACATTTTTTTGTTGTGCTGGTTGAAGCACTGATTAAAGCAAATGATCTAAATGTATTTATATGGATTTCTATAGTCTGGGTGAGGCATAAGACTAAAAAAAATGTTCGTCCAATTAACTAAATTACGACAGGTATCTCAAACTGTCTGTCAACAAATTTAAATTTGAAATACTGCTGAAGCAGACAGGTACTTTCACAATTGGCTATCACAAAAAACAAGGGAAAGATCCAAGTGCAGCAAAACACATTTAATGTCAAACAATGAAGACAAAATGACAAGGGGACAGGCAAAGTACCAAAACTGATGAAAATGTGAAGTGCAAAAATGGAGCACAAGAGTGAATCAAGCCAAAAATACTAAACAGGAATCCAACAACATAGTGATGACACTTAAAGTGAACAAACAAACCAACCGCGATAAACCAGACCACAAATAAAGCGGGACAGAACAGAATTAAACATAACATTGCAAATCCAAAGGCAAACGAAACACAATATAACAGGGCTCATAAAAGACAGAACTAATTAGACAATGAGAAACAGCTGGAAACAAGGAGTGAGCACATGACTAGGAGACAAAACACAAAAACCAAAACTAAAGCTGGTGCCCTTGAAGACCACCAGAGGGCAATGCAGCAGGTGTGACAGATACATCACTCGCACGTCCTTGCGAAGTACAGATCTACAGCTTACAGAGAATCAGGCAAGCTCTGCATCAACCTAAACTTCTTTCTGAAAGACGGACGAGGCCTTGTGGCCATGAAAAGGGTTTCTGCCAAAAATGCAGAATCAAAACTTTTCTAAATCCTGAGTCAATATCTGAATTACTTTTGCACATTGCAGGAAAATGATGTTATGTAGTTCAAAACCACGATCTAATGTATTATGTTTAGACAGGTAAGTTTTAATACTGCTTTAGCCATGCAAAGCCTATGTTGATTGTGTTCTTGTTTATGAATGGGTTTATATGTTGTTCAGCCACTGAAAACATCCGGCAAAGAATTGGCTATTTTCAAGTTCATGCATTACCTTTTACAGCATCGATAATATAGTTAGTTAAAGAGACCTGAGCATTCGTTTAGATGTTCAAGTGTAAAAGGAGATGAAACAAGCGATTGTTCAAGGTTAACGTAAGTGTAATGTAAACATATGCAATATAAAGAATACTTTTTGCAGACACGTGTCAAATCGATTGAGTGATTCATTATAAAACTGGATTGATTAAACATCATGGAATTTTTACTTCACAAAGATGCCACTTCTATATTTTATTATTATTTTATTTCCTTCCAGTGAATTATAGGACTCAGGCATAATTAGTGTTTGGGTAAACAAACCAAAATTAATGCACGCTTTGGGATTCACCAAACAAAACAAAGCCAAGGCTTAACTCCATGAAAACAGACAACACAAAGCTTTCATCATTTAGCTCCTTTTTTCCCCCAGTTTCAGCTTCCATGGCAGTCTTCTGGTGTTATATTTATTTCTCACACACTTTTGATGCAAAATTCCTCCATGGAATCTAAGCATGCTCTAGGCATTCAGGTGTCTGGGTAAACTCTCAAGAGGATTCTTCTAAACCTGGGTCATCTTTGATATGCAGCACCCAGTTCTTTATAGCCAAGGGATTGCTCTGAAGAATCTCTCTAATAGACACTGATGGAAAAAACAGGTTGAGATGCACGAATTGGAATCGGTCATGTTAACTGTGTTATGGCTGTTTTGGCCATAGGACTGGAGATGGCTTGTCCCCCAGCACTGCTGCCGGACCGCTTAGATGGGTGTTACGTGGGGGTTAAAAAGAGGCCGAAACCCTCCAGACACCCCATCCCCTTCTTCCCGGAGATACACTGAGCTCATGGAGGGCACCTTTCAGTGCCCGAACCTCGTGCTCTCACCACCCTTGATGGCGCAGCAGACAGGGGATACGAGGCGATTCCTCAGGTGGAGCACGCTATTGCGGTCAATCTTTGCCCGCAGGGCGCCTCCACCTGGACAGGTCCATCCAAACTCCATTCCAAAGCATGCAGGTTATGTGAGTCTCTTATGGCCAGAGCCTACACTGCTGTGGGACAGGCTGCATCTGCACTGCACGCTATGGCCTTCTATCAATGCTACCAAGCGGAGAAGTTGGCCGAGCTGCAGGGGTGGGGGGGGTTCTTCCCCGGGCTTGATTTTTTTCCCCCCAGTTTCAGCTTCCATAGCAGTCTTCTGGTGTTAGATTTATTTCTCACACACTTTTGATGCAAAATTCCTCCATGGAATCTAAGCATGCTCTAGGCATTCAGGTGTCAGGGGAAACTCTCAAGTGGATTCTTCTAAACCTGGGTCATCTTTGATATGCGGCACCCAGTTCTTTACAGCCAAGGGATTGCTCTGAGGACTCTCTCTGATAGACAGTGATGGAAAAAGCAGGTTGAGATGCTCAAAAAAAGTCTCTGCAAACCTTTTCTGAAAGGCAATGAACAGTGTTCTAAAACCGATTACAAAAAACTTCCTGTCTGAAGGAAGAAAGACTATGTAAGTAACAACTCTACCTCACCTGTGATACTTTAGGGCTTACAGTGTATTTCTCTTGGTAGATTCAGAAAGGCTGATATTTGTCAGGATGTTTTTCATATTTTGTTCAGCCTTATGTTTTATTCCCTATATTCCTCCTCTGACTGAAAACAACAATTCGCCTTGTAAGGAAAGAGCTCGTGCTTACAACAGTCAAATTAAAAAGTACAAAGTGCGACACTTTTTTGCGAACCTGTTACATCACAGCATTTCAGTATTCACAGCAGATTATTCAGTCTTCGAAAAAAACTCTTTTATTTGGGGAGTTTTATTTTTCACTCTCTGTTTAAAATCCCAAAAGTAAAGCTGCGCAATCTGCTGTCTTTCTAAAGAGCCCTAAGCCCCTTTTGAATGGGAGTTTTCCCAGTGAAGTGATGCAAGCAAAAATGTACTTTTTTTGTACTTGATTTATTCCATTCCAAGTCTAACACATCAAGCGTTTCCCGCACTACCTTCTGTAGTGGATAACTTCTAGTTGAATGTACTGTCAGTTTCTGATTTATAATTTATTTAGAAAGACAACACAATACATTACTTTTAATTGAACAAAAAATAAATAAATAAGTAAAGGAATAAATATAAAGAGCTTTAGTGACAGTTGTGCCTTTCTATAATGTGTTATTGTTGTTCTGAGGAGGCACGGTGGTGCAAGAAGGTCGCTGGTTCGAGCCTCGGCTGGCTCAGTTGGCATTTCTGAGTGAAATTTGCATGTTCTCCCCGTGTTCGCGTGGGTTTTCTCTGGGTGCTCCGGTTTCCCCCACAAGTTCAAACACATGCGCTATAGGTGAGTTGGGTAAGCTAAAGTGTCCTTAATAGAGGTGTAATGGATTGATCTGTGTGATCTGTGATCTTTACGGATCACAACCCATAGTGCGGAACGTACGTGACCAGTGGATTATAGTTGAATAATATCAACAGCAAAGTCATATTGGGGTTGCACCGCCAACTTATCCAGCATTTGTTTTACACAGCGGTGCCCTTCCGGCCGCAACCCATCTCTGGGATACATCCATACATTCTCATTCACACACATACACTATGGACAATTTAGCTTACACAATTCACCTGTACCGCATGTCTTTGGACTTGTGGGGGAACCGGAGCTCCCAGAGGAAACCCACACCAACACGGGGAGAAGATGCAAACTCCACACAGAAATGCCAACTGACCCAGCCGAGGCTCGAACCAGCAACCTTCTTGCTGTGAGGCGACAGCACTACCTACAGCGCCACCGTATCGCCCCTAATAATCTCATTTATCCGTATTAATTTTTGAGCCACAATATTATTAACACAGCTTCTTCTATTGATGTACCTTAAGGTAAATATTGCCATTACTGTCAACTGAAGGTGTGCGTGCTGTCAATGATGATCGGGGAGGGGGAGGGGCAGTGAATCAGCTATGTCAGTGGCACCGACCAATCCACGATAATTTAGTCTGCTACTTCTTTATTTATTTATTGGGGGGGGGGGGGGGGTCTTCTCATCCACCACCAGTGTGCAGCATCCACCTGGATGACGCGACGGCAGCCATTTTGCGCCAGACTGCACACCACACACCGGTTGATTGGTGGAGAGGAGATAGAGTGATGAAGCCAATTGTGACATGGGGATGGTTAGGAGGCCATGATTGACAAAGGCCAGTGGGCAGATCTGGCCAGGATGCCGGGGTTAAACCCCTACACTTTTTCTACGCTCTCTGAGCAGTATAGAGTCCCCTTCTCTATACTGGGGCATTAGGACCCCCGCAGGCTGGGCGCCCCCTGCTGGCCTCACTAACACCACTTCCGGCAGCAACCCAGCTTTCCCATGTGGTCTCCCATTCAGGTACTGACCCGCTTAGCTTCAGTGGGCGACCATGTGAGAGTTGCAGAGAGCTAGCTGCTGGCAAAATATAATACAAATCTAGAATAAATGAATAATAAATGAATAATATCAACTACAAAATCATATTGGGGTTGCACAGGGGTGGCCGTGGTTAGAATCACCTCCTGTGTCATTCAAATCACATCTATGAAAGCATTTTGGCTTCTCTGTAAAATATAATGATGACGGAAAAAGTTGGTGTGGGACCTAAATCCTTTCATAGGTTAGTGTTAGTGTCTTAATGATTTCTGTCAATGATTGTTTAGCCTGCGTTAATGCATTCAGTGTAAAGCTGCACGATTGATCAATAAAAGATTGTGATCTCAATTCAAACCCACACAACATGAATGATAAATGAAAGTGATTTGCACATGTTTGCTAATCCTTCTAAGCGCTGCATTCAGATCTTTTTTTATTTTTAATAAAAATACAGGTTCTAAGTTAAGTTTGTTTAAACCAGTGGTTTTTGCATTATTATTATTTTTTTTTTTGTATAAAGGGAAAGCAAATTACATTTGTCTCCTCCCTTTTTTGCTGGTCCAATCTGTGACTCAAAAAACGTAGTGTGATCCAAACCGGAGATTTGTTATTCATTTTACCACTATTAAGTGGTGTATGTGTGTGAATGAGTGTTTAGGGATGTTTCCCAGTGATGGGTTGCAGCTGGATGGTACATACTATTCTACGCCATTTTGTAGTATAAATAGTGTGTTCACACTGAAAACTCTAAAAATAATAAGTGCACTTTAATTACCCGGATGATGCACTCATTCAACCAGTAAAATGAAGTGTGTTATGATGGACACTTCACGTACTCGACAGCAGCTTTGCGCTTCTAATGGAAGGGGCAGAGCTATCGAGCGCACATATTGGATAATTTTATTTATATTGGACAGTGTAAGCAAAATTATCCTACGATAGTGATTATTGCGTCTCCCAATGGCGAATGCGGTTATACCCATGCTAGGTATTATTTGGTATTTTGGTCATTTATTTCACTGATTCGGCAACCGTCAAACGTCATCGGGGATTCAGTTTGAACTTCCTTAGTAAAAAAAGCCATTAGTGTTCAATTTGGGACAGCACTACATACATATATTATGCTGTTGAGTGTGTAAAGTGCATAAGTGCAAAGTGTGTAGTGTGTCATTTGGGATGCAGCTATTGTTGGGCTGCGTCCGAAACCGCCTACTACTCAGTAAGTACTGCATTTGAATTTAAACGTACTACTCGACCGTTAGAAAAGTACGTTCTATACAGTATGAATGTAAGAAGTATGAATGGAATTCGAACATACTACAGCCCCCATTTTGTCACGGTCACGTGACCTACCTGCGTCAGTTGCATCGCTTCACTCCCATTCATGAATTCTCTTGCGGGGCATCATGGGATAGCGCAGCGTGCATGGGATGCGCACTTCAGAATCTCCCCGGAAGTAGTAAGTCATCCGGGTACTTTCGTACGCAGCCTTTGTCTTGGCCATGTGCTCCTATTTTCTTGTTTTCTCGTGCCACGCCCTTTATTTGGTTCACCTGTGCCTAGTGTGCTCTGCTCCCTTTATATTGTGTTTCTTCCCCGTTATCTTTGCTTGTCTCTTCTCTTGTTGTGTGTTTTATTTTTCTTATATTGACCACCACTGTACTTTTTGCACTGTATACTGTTATGCATCTGCACAACTCTGATTTGCATTAAGTGTAATTGTATTGTTTTCACTTTTTTAACTTATTTTTTTACATTATATTATATGTATAATTGTATTTATTGTTATTTCTTTTTAAAAAATCTACTTTTGTATTAATATTATATGTTAGGCACCTAGGGCCTGAGAATATCGCAATTTAGATTCTCTGTATGTCTTGTAGATGTGGTTGAATTGATAATAACGCTGACTTTGATTAATATTATTCTTTAATTATTTGTTGAGTGTCTGGTTTTGTTTTGTTTTTCCTTTTGTCTTCCCTTGTTGCAATGTTCTTATCTAGTTCTTTTTTCAGATCACATGGCAAATAATGCAATGTCTTCTACATTTCACAATGTCATCACAGAAGAAACCTACATGATAGAATAAACAACAAATAAATCTAAGCGATTGATAGCTGAGGCACTTCTTCAGCCTTCTGAGAATGTACTGGAATAACAAATCCCTCATTATGTTCTAATTCAGAATGTAGTGTGGGTATTTTTATACCAGTGTATCAATGGAGGTAACCATCTACTGATTTGTTTAAGGCTGTTGCTGGGAAACTGTTCCTGCAGCTCCAAATGTGCCTCTTGCTGACACTGAATGAAAACACACACAGACATGAGGGAAACTACAGTCTATGAGGGGAAACATTCTATAGACAATTATAGGCACATTTGTAATTTATGTGGCTTCTTGATGACAGAATGTGTCAAGACAAAATCACATAATCTGAGTGACTGTCATGACCAACAATAAAAACCATGTCTGTAGTCTGAGGCTTTAGTTTAACTCTTTATTTATTCATTCATTGTCCTACTGCTTAGTCTCTATTTCAGAGGTCGCCACAGTGGAATGAACTGTGAACTATTACTATGTTTTGTGCAGCAGATGCCCTTCCAGCCGCAACCCAAGTAGTGGGACACACTCATACACAAACAATCATACACTGCGGCCAACTTCATTAATTCATTCATTTTTCCTTCGCTCAGTCCCTTTATTAATCAGGGGATCACCACAGCGGTATGAACCGCCAACTATGGGTGGCATGGAGTTTACAGAGTATTTTCTCCTTTTTGTAATAGTGTATCAGACCCTCAGTTATGCTCCGTGTAAATGCAGATCTTGAATAGTATTTCTGTAACCCAAACATGTAAACGCAACTCATTTAATCTATGATCAAACCATTTCCAATCATGGAAAAGTGGCCGAAGCTCCCTCCAAATAATATCAGAGAGGTTTCTGGAAAACAATTTTATTACACTGAATCAAAGAGGACTTGTAAAGTTGTCTGCTGACACTGCTCTTTCTGATATCTTCTTGTCAGCCCTTTTTTAGCCAATCTGGGAACATCTTCATTCCATGAATCGATATGTTTTATTGTGCTTATAAAAACACCTCTTTTTCTTTCAGGGTGATTAATTTAGTTGTTCCTGGCTGAAAAATAATTTGGCACTCGCAGTCCTGTTAGTTTGGGCAAACCAGATCTAATTTCCTAGGCTGCCAGAACTGTTTAATATACTCAGCTGCTGTCATGACTTTTCAGATACAATTTGGAGATCAGTAATAACCACAACAGAGCTTGTAACAAAGTGCTTTGACTTACTGAAGTCCCTCTGGATGCCTGTTTGGAAACTTTGTAAAAAAACATGAACTACTTGTACACTTTCTCAGAGACAAATCAGTGATAAATTCAAGGCGAGTGAAGAGCAAGTCATATCAATACAGTGAGATGCCCTTGTTTTAAAACGAGACATGATTGTGTCATGATGTTCCTCTCTTTAACAAGCAATCAAACTGAAGTGTGTTGCCAGCACTTCAGATATTCTCCAAGAAGTGTGGAGAGGAGTATAGGGTATCAGGGTGTGTTAATTGAAGTAGTCTTTTAGAAAAATGGATTGTGTTGAAAGTGCCATGTGGGGACCAACATGGAAAAAATACAGAATTTAGAAGGTGATTCTCATTGATAATCTGAGTTGGCCGAGATGTGCTGCAACCTAAGAAACATATATGCAAATAAAGAAAACACCAGCATATATAAATAGATAAAAAAATCTTCATTGGTTTGACTTCACACGTGTTGTAAATAGGCAAACTTAATAGAAAATGCACTGCACATCCTCACAACACATGCACATAAAGAATGCGCTGCAAAGGCTAACAACACATGCATATTACACGCAGAGGTGGGTAGAGTATCCAAAATCTATACTCAAGTAAAAGTAAAAGTAACAATCTTAAAAGTAACTCGAGTAAGATTAAAAAAAACGAGAGTAAAAAAATGAGAGTGAAAAAATTACTCAAGTAAACAGTTACTAGTTATTTTTCATCATTTATATATATATATATATATATATATACAGCTGAAGTCAGAATTATTAGCTCCCCTTTGCCAGAAATTTTCACAGTATGTCTGATTATTCTTTTTTTCTTCTGGAGAAAGTCTTATTTGTTTTATTTCGGCTAGAATAAAAGCAGATTTTAATTTTAAGGTCAATATAAAAATTATATTTTATTATCATTTGATTGTAATGGAGGAACACTGACAAATGTAGTGAAGTAAGAGTAATGATTACTTGAGTAAGAGTAAAAGTACACGTTACACAACAATTTATCCTAGTAAATGTAACGAAGTAAATGTAATTCATTACTACCCACCTCTGATTACACAGACCACAATGGCAATGTTTCAAGGGAATGAACTGAAAATTTTGACAGACCTGGCTGTTTATTTAGGAGTGATCGGTCAACAAAGTTGTAGGTGACCTAAAAGGTGAGTTTTTTTATTTTAGCTTTTTTTTTTTTTTACTTTTAACACTCTAATAGCATGATTCCTTTGTGCTTTTCATAGTATTAGCCAAAGTAAACTGACAATGGACATGGGTTAGCTTGATGAAGGATTCTTGAACTTTTGGGATCTTTTAAATAAAAGCCACTCTCCAACACCATTATACGAAGAGAGTCTGGATTACACTTTAAACTATTCCAACTGTGTATATACAGAGAATGGCTTGAGGTTGAGTATATTATGGGGCAATATTAATTTTTGGGTAAAATAATGAAGTAAAACTTCACAAACAAAGATACAGAGAAGTGACGTGTTGAACTTTAAATACAAATGATTATCAGAGACACCACTTGGCTGCTCTATTGAAATGTATTAATGCTGGGACAGAGTGATAAAGCGTATAAGGAAAAACTATAATATTCTTAGGATACCAAATAAAATAGCTGATGTCAGCAGATTGGTGCAGTTTTATTGTGTTTATTTGATAAACTTGTCAAGCACCCAGCAACACTAATATCCCCCTATAATTCTCCATTTTTGGCTTTATGAGATAAAGATATTTTTCTAATCTTTATTTTCTTACTACTTTCAAACTACTTATTCCATTTCTATTGTGTAGACAGATAGCAGCTGATTGGTGAGGAGGAGCAAAGTAAAGCACATAATACAAAGGGGAGAGCATTTTAAACTGCGCAAACTGCCCTTGAATATTAACTGTGTAAGAGAGCTGTCTATACACATGCCACCAAAGACTGATACTGCTACTAAATGCTAAATGCTACAGACAGAGACAATTCCCAGTCCCCAAAGTTTTCTTGGCAAAACATTGAGGACATTAGTACTGTTATGTCCTGAGATTACATATTAGTAGGTTGCATTCTATTTAGGCTGGTTTCATTGTTTCATTTCAGAGGACACACAGATATACTGTCGCTCATCCCGGACGAGCCCATAATTATTGTTACATAATTTTTATGTATTATTATGATTTTATATCATTTACTTTTGGGGCGTCACAGTAGCGCAGTGGGTAGCACGATCGCCTCACAGCAAGAAGGTCGCTGGTTTTGGGTCTCAGTTGCCATTTCTGTGTGGAGTTTGCATGTTCTCCCCATGTTCGCATGGGTTTCCTTCAGGTGCTCCGGTTTCCCCCACAAGTTCAAAGACATGCGGTACAGGTAAATTGGGTAAGCTAAATTGTCCATTGTGTATGTGTGCAAATGAGTGTGTATGGATGTTTTCCAGTGATGGGTTGCAGTTGGAAGGGCATCCGCTGCATAAAACATATGCTGGGTAAGTTGGTGGTTCACTCCGCTGTGGTGACCCGAGATTAATAAAGGGACTAAGCCAAAAAGAAAATTAATGAATGAATGAAACTTTTGTTTGCTAGAACCCTTTACAAAGGTGTTGTCACTAGTCAGTATTAGGACTGCATGATACTGGAAAAAAAAATTGTGATATTTTGTTTTTCTGCCATATGTGCTGCACTAGTTGACTTGAATAGCTCTATTTGCAAAATAATCCATGAATATACATTAATTGCAATAATTTTGTAGCATATCTGAATAACATTTAATGAAGTACAAGCATAGATAAATAGAACCAAGCAAAGATACAAATGAAATAAACAGTGCTTTATGGTTTCAGAAACAGTATTCAGAAACAGAAATTGATGAATAATCAAATGAAAAATAACACTGTATAATCTTCATTGTGTATATCATTATTTTTTTAAGCTACAAAAGTTTTAATTTCTTTTGCCTAAATGTTTTTAAAAGGGCGCCACGGTGGCCTAGTGGTTAGCACGTTCGCCTCACAGCAAGAAGGTCGCTGGTTCGATCCTCGGCTGGGCCAGTTGGCATTTCTGTGTGGAGTTTGCATGTTCTCCCCGTGGTTGCGTGGGTTTTCTCCGGGTGCTCCGGTTTCCCCCACAGTCCAAAGACATGCGGTACAGGTGAATTGGGTAAGCTAAATTGTCCGTAGTGTATGTGTGTGAATGAGAATGTATGGATGTGTTTCCCAGAGATGGGTTGTGGCTGGAAGGGCATCCGCTGCGTAAAACAAATGCTGGATAAGTTGGCGGTTCATTCCGCTGTGGCGACCCCGGATTAATAAACGGACTAAGCCGAAAAGAAAATGAACGAATGAATAAATGTTTTTAATTCATTTGAAATGCTCAGACTCACAGGCCCTAAAAACATTCATTCATTTTTTTGAGCTTAGTCCCTTATTTATCATTGAACCGGCAAATATGCCAGCATATGTTTTACGCAGCGGTGCCCTTCCAGCCACAACCCAGTACTGGAAACACCCATACACTCCCACATTCACTACAGCCAATTTAGTTTATCCAATTCACCTATAGCGCAAGTCTTTTGACTTTGAGGGAAATCAGATCACCCAGAGGAAACCCACGCGGACACTGGGAAAACATGCAAACTCCACACAGACACGCCAACTGGCCTATCCAGGACGCAAACCAGCAACTTTCTTGCTGTTAGGCGACAGTCCTAACCTCTGAGCCACTGTGCTGACCCTTTAAAAAACACACACACACAAACCTTTTGCTTTAAGTTTAAACTTTGCAATGGCTCCTCAATATTATATAATGCAATGTCTTGTCAACTATAATCCTAACTTGATGTTGCACATCCAGATTTGCACATGGCAATAATAATGCAGAAACCTTATTTCTTTGTGTCCCTAATCGGAAGCATCTGTTGTCACACAATCTGCCTTTACATTTGCTCTTGATAAGCAAAAAAAAAAAAAAAAAAAAACATCAAGCACCAAACAATACATCAATTCTTTTAACTGTAGCTACATTAGGTAGTTTACCCTGGTGAAAACCACCAGCATATTCTAGTTAGGTATGTTTTGAGGCATGGCAACTGTTTTGAGCTGGTTCTTAGCCCACAATATGTTGGTCCATAGCAACAAGATTTGACCTGCTCAGGACTAGTGCACGACCAATTAGTTTAAACCAGTTCAAATCAGCAGCAATGCTTCAGAATACACCTAACCAGCATATGCTGTTTTCCCCATGACACAAACTAGTTCAGTCAATATAAACAGATGTAACATCTGCTTGTATATATATAAAAAATTAACCATTTGACAACAGTTATCCTATCTCTGGTTTTACAACAGCTGGTAGATCTGTTAGTACTCTGCTGGTAAGTCCCAAGTGTGTGATATGATTGAAGTGTATCTTAAAAAAACGATAGCGTTGTGGTTGTTACAGATAATCATGATTGATTTTAATCCTGAGAGATGTAGTCAGAAGCTCATTCCCTAAATTAATCATTATGCTTTGAAGTGTGTAAAAAGCGCCACAGTGGAATGAATCACCAATTATTTTATGTATGATGGTAAATCTGTTTAAGAGTTCCAAGTGTGTGATATGATTGTAGTGTATCTAAAGTAATAGCATTGTGGTTGTAACAGATAACCATTTTTGTTTAGAATCCTGAGAGATGTAGTCAGAAGCTCATTCGCTAAACTAATTATTATGCTTTAAAGTGTGTAAAAAAGCCTCACATTGGAATGAACCACCAATTATTTTATGTTTTATGCGGCGGATGCCCTTCCAACTGTAACCCAGCACTGAGAATACACTTGAATAGTCTTAAACCTCCAGTACTGGGAAACACTCATACAACCTCTCAATCACACACACTCGTACACTATGGCCAATTTACCTATAGCACGTCTTTGGACTGTGGGGGAAACTAGAGCACCTGGAGGAAACCCACATGAACACGGTGAGAACATACACACTCCACACAGAAAATGCATATGTATCAGTTACATGTTCCCATTACATGTTTTTTTCATGTGAAATGTGCAAAACTACAACATTGTTAATGCATAAACCACAGAGGCCATGAAATGCAAAAATGCTCAATGAAAAGAGGGATATGTGTGTGTGTGTGTGTAAGTCCACCATGTGTGTGTCAGGGTTCTGCCACTCCTGTCTAGTTAATTCCTGTTTTTTGTGGCAGAGCCCGGACGCTAGCTTTTGTCTAGTCATATCTGTTGTCATTGTCTGTATGAGCGCCGGTTGTGGGCGCGCTCGGACCTTGCGCGCTCCCGTGTGATGCGGGCGCGCGGGACCTGGGCGTGTTCGCGATCGCGCGCTCTCGTCCTTGTGACCTGTTTGTCTGCAGCGTGCGTTTTCTTTCCCAGCGCCTTTTAAGTCTAGTCTGGTTCTGTTTCGGGTGGCGCTGGGGTTGAAACATGCACGCTGCGTGTGTGAGCGCACGGTAGGATGTTTTCATTTTATCGTGTGCTTGTGTCTTGCGTTCAGTCCTCTGTGTTTAGCACGTGGTGTGTGTTTACACACACACCGCGTGCTCGTGTTGTCATGTGAGCACGCAGTTAATGAGATCTCTCGTTGACTGCGTGTTCTTGTCTTGTGTGAGTGCGTGGCTTGTGTTGGTCATGTGCTCTGTCTATTGTCTAGCCCCACCCTCCTTGTTAACCCATTATTAGTTTATGTTCACCTGTCTGTTTGTTAATCATGTATGCTTTAAATTCTCCTCATGTCTGCTGTCCTGGGCCAGTTCGTCATCGTTCATCGTCGATCCTCCTCCTGTCTAGTCCTGTCCAGCCTTGTCCAGCCCTGCTCTATCCCCTCCAGCCAGAGTCAAGTTTGTTTTTTGTTTGTTTGTTTTGTTAATGTTTTCCCCCTCGGGGTAGTTTGTTTTTCCTGTTTCCTTTTTTTTTTTATTATTAATAAATACCCATTTCATTGCATTTGAGTCCTCGCTCTCCTTTCCCCAACCCCAACCCTGACAGTGTGAAGCACTTTGCTGAAAAAATTAGTAAGCACATTTGCATATCTGTTGCTAAGCAACCATAGGACTAATCTACCCCATAATTGTGATTAATAAATTTAGCCACTTAAATAACCTGCTTACAAAGTCTGTTGACTCTCAGTGTACAGTCCCAAAGTTGGAGTTTGTTAAAGGTTCAAGACACTCTGGAATACTTTTTATTTTGAGATTTTAACAGATTTGTGTTTGTTGAGCATCATATAAGACAACTTTAAGGCACCTGTTAGCTTTAATTGTAAGAGAAACTGGAGCAATTTGGGTTTTTGTCAGCTAATTTCGTCTTCCGGGCTTAAAATAATTATTGGGGTGGGATCAAAATAGGTGCAACTGCTAGTGGAGTGATGACGCGTCGGTTTCTCATTATTATTCATAGCTGAGTTTTCTTATCCTATGAGAAGACTCTGCTTCTTAATTATTCTTGAGAGCATGTGCTTTCCGTCTACTGTGCTTTCCGATGACAGACCACAAACCTGTGAGACTGCGTCCCCGCAGGGCACACAATATTTGGGTGCTTTCACACCTGCCTTATTTAGTTCCGTTGAATCGCACTAGAGTTCGTTTTCCCTCTTGGTGCGTTCGTTTAGGCAAGTGTGAATGTAGCAATCGCACTCAGGTGCGCACCAAAAGCGGACCAAAAAAAGCATACGAAGCCTACTTGAAGAGGTGGTCTCAGTATGCTTTCAAAAGAACCCTGGAGCGGTTTGTTTGTGGTGAGAACATGATCCAAACTAAAACAGACGCAACCGCAAAAAGTACTGCGCCTTTTAGACTAATCCAGCTGCTGTAGTCCGATGCGCTGTCCCATCTCATGGGGTTTGGAGGAAAAATATTTGTTGACAGCACTTTACCAACAGTTTTAGAGAGAGAGAGAGAGAGAGAGAGAGAGAGAGAGAGAGAGAGAGAAAGAAAAAGTAAGAGAAAAAAAGAAAGAAAAAAAAGAAAGAAAGAGAGTGAGAGAGTGAAGTGTGGGGTCCTCTCCTCAGTCACGAGTTTGATAAGTGGGATAAGAATCCAATTGAAAGCCTACATGCAGGAGTTCTGTAGGAGCATCCTCAGGGTACAGAGGAACACACTCAGCAATGCATGCAGGGCAGAATTTGGCCAGTATCCTCTACTCATGCGCATTGAGAAACGAGCCGTCAAATTTTGGAAACACATTAAAATGAGTGACTCCAACTCTTATCATTTTAAAGCCCTCAAAAACCAAGAAATGGACATTGAAAAAAGCCCCCTGATTCAGATGGTCCTGAAGCTGCAAACACAACCTAACATAACGAATATGACTAACGCTATAATCACTAATATGATAAACGCACGCAAAGATGAGTGTCTGATTTACTGGAATGAAGCAGCAGGAAAACAGAGTAAACTTCAGTGTTATTTAGACCTCAACAGAGATTGCAGTAAAGGACAGTAAATTAAACAATGACCAATTACAGACTGAGTGCTCACAGTCTGACTGTAAAGACGGGCGATACAGACAGAACTGGCAACCCAGAGAGAGCCGCATCTGCCCACACTGTACCCAGGCAGAGGTGGAGACGGAGGAACAATTAGACAATGAAACACAGCTTCAGTATTTACTGGGGAAAAAACTGACTGTATTCTTTTAGCGGCACAATACATTAATGCCTGTCACAAAAAGAGAGAGGAGACCAATAAAAACATCAGTGATGTGCTTGCAAACACACACACACATACGCACACACACACACACATCTAGATGATTATAATTGAATCATTGTAAATATACCGATTATTACTGTTTTTATTACTGTTTTATTCTACAAAGTTGATTGTTAAATATACAGTGTATTCTGATATACTATTATTTTTTTTGATATAAATGAATAATATGATATATATGAATGATATGATATATTGAATAGTAATATGATATATTGAATAATAATATGATATATATGAATGATATGACATATTAAATAATAATATGATATACTGAATAATAATATGATATATTGAATAATAATATGATATATTGGATAATAACATGTGTATATATCTTTAATTAGTTTTTATTACTTTGACTATTTACTGTGTGTACTGTGTTTTTTATATTATATTACTTTAATTTTTATGTAAACTTTATAACTGCTTTGGCAATACATTTGTAATAATTGTCATGCCAATAAAGCAACTATTGAATTGAATTGAATTGAATTGAGAGAGGGAGAGAGAGAGAGAGAGAGAGAGAGAGAGAGAGAGAGAGAGAGAGAGAGAGAGAGAGAGAGAGA
>CAIGQQ010002476.1:2479962-2490207 GCA_903798035.1 Danio albolineatus | reverse complement strand
AGAGAGAGAGAGAGAGAGAGAGAGAGAGAGAGAGAGAGAGAGAGAGAAAGGAAAACATTACCTGATGGATCATTGGTAATATTTACGGAGGATGACCTTGTCATAATTTAGCTAAATTAATCATGTCTCCTCCTAACACCTTTGCCAACTGCAGTGCATTAAAACATTGTTTTCCAGCCACAACCACGCTTCATTCTCAAAATGTATAGTTTGTCTAAAGTGATGCTAAAGTAAAGCGCTATAGAAATAAAGATGAATTGAACTGAACATTGTATTAAAGCCTTCTGCATTCATTGCATTCTATTAATTCTGTTCAATTGACTTGACTGCAGCCAGCAGATCTTATTCTTATTTAACATCTAAACCGTGCAATTGTCTTCCCAGCACACTTTTGGAGGCAGGCACACTCTGTCAGTTTACATTTTGTTTAAACCCATGTCTGTTACTAACATACATATAACAGATAAACACAATTTTCAGATTCAGATCCCTTAAGGGATTGTTAGGCTTCATTAATTAGGGAAGCTGGATCCCCTGAACAATTCCCAAAATGACTCTGTCGGAAGAATGGTATCCACATTAAAATTTGTCTGTCTCTTCCTTATCCCATGGTTCACAACATGGCTGGCCCTTACCAATTTGCTGCCCTAGGCAAGATTTTACCTGCTGCCCTTTGTATCACAGACAATTCCACTGTGTTCACATAATCACACAGAAAATGCAGGACTTTGTCTTAGCTTCCTTTATTTGTAAAATAATACACACAAGCCCGCACACACAAATACACATTTACACAAGTAAAATGCAATTACAAAAAATACATTTTAAAAGGCAAACTAAATTCTTATATAACTCACAGAACTCACATTCTAACAGCCCTTTCACTAAGGAAGGAGCAAGTGATTGAATCGCAGGACAAAAGTATCTGTTTATCCCATCCGCATTTTTTCCGGTCAAGTGCGGTGCAGTCACTGTTTCAGACATCGCGATTAGATACTATCTTCAAGGTTTGTATTTATTCAAATCTAACAGAGATGTTGTGTGGGAGTGGGCCAACACTTCAGAAAATCTGTCCCGCACAGGTCCAGTCGGAATGCGCTCTGCATGTTCCCTGGTTGCTCTGCTGACAGACTACCCACTTGTGGCTTTTGCCTGGATATTGATTTATTTTCTCATTTTATTTAAAAAGTGTCAGTTTGAGTCTCTCTGGGCTTAGTGGTCTGTTATGGTCATTGTGTGTTTATTCAAATCATTGGCAGTTTATTCAGTAAAGACAATTAACAATTTTATGTTTAAGTAAGTTACTAAGCAGCCACAAATAGCAGGTTCAAACTGCAAGGGGTAGCTGGAAGATAAGACATAGGTTTAGGGGTCTGTGAGCTAAAAAGGGAAACACGGATTAGTCACTGATTTGTCACTTTGCAGGAATCAGTATTGTGTCTTCACTCATTGATGACCACATCAACCACCTGCTCTGGATATGGGACAAATCCTAGATTTTGTGATGATAAGGAGATGCAGACAGACTTCTATTAGTGTAGATGCCATTCAAATTACAGTCCCAAGTAGCAAAGAATTCTGGCCCAGATTTGGCATAAAGCTGGCACTGGCATACAGCATGTGGGCCAAACATGGCCGGGTTTGGCAGAGGTGGCACCATTTTATAGGCAGCACTCAAGACTTGGGCCAGACATGAAATGTAGTACTTAGCCCAGATGTTAAAAATGTATATGGGGGCCATGTAAGTTTGGCCTACAGTATCTTGACTATGGTTGGGCGATGTTGACCAATTTGAAATCTTATGATGTCTAATGTGAAACATCTCAATGGATGATAGCATCATCGTCGTAGGTGGGGGTGGTTGCTATTAAATATCAATTCATTCATAATGAATTAATTAATTGTAGCCTACTGATTTCACTACCTGACCCACATGGGCTTTGCTTTACCCATACATAACCAAACCATAAATAAATAAAGTTACACACAAATTACCACTTTCCCAGAGATGGGTTGTGGCTGGAAGGGCATCTGCTGCGTAAAACAAATGCTGGATAAGTTGGCGGTTCATTCTGTTGTGGCGACCCCGGATTAATAAAGGGACTAAGCCGAAAAGAAAATGAATGAATGAACAAATTACCACCTGTCAATCACTTTTTTCCTCGGGACTCTGGCATGATTAGGCACAGTGATCTTTGTCATTATAATGGCTTTAACCCCACAGCTGGTAAAGGAGACAAGGGTTTGTTCGGAGTTCACAGTAATTTGTATTGTGATTGACGATAACGTCCTTATTTTATTATTATTATGAGGAAATAATAACAAGTAAAGATGCTTGGGCACGCATATGTGGGCAAAATTTTATCTATGTGACCTAAAAATATATTTGGAAGCATTTGTGGAGTACATAAATTGTTGCCGTATGACCTGTTTTCAATGCAAAATCCTCACCGCGTGCGCTGATTTAGGAGACATTTATGCAGAATGCGTCTTTGCACCTAAAAACAGCAAACGCAGTGCTCAAAAACAGATTAAAACAGTTGTTATGTGAACTTGCTGAAGTAAAAAAAAAGCCTGTAATGCTCGCCCCGCCCTTGTGCTCTTCTTATTGGCCCACTGCTCTACAACTGAACGCGAATGGATTGGTTAATATCAGTTGTCAATCACTCAGCCTCAGAACTCATTGAGCCTTCTGCCTTCAGATGACAGGAGCTACAACTGCGAAAATGTGAAGTGCTGAAGACGAGAGAATGACAATAGCACTGACAGATTTTGTTTTAGAAACCACCTAAAGTTACTAATAATGGCACACCTTATTAGTGTTCATGTGCAGAATGTTAGTCCACCATTTACACTTTTTTCCAAGCGTGGACAAAAGACTTCCAGTGGCTTCAAGTCTAGATAAGAAAATAACTAAAACTATTTACTGTTGCCACTGAATCTACACATTTTAAGCACAAGAGGTACTGTATGTATAATCCTTTAATGATGCTGTCAGCTGTGCAAGCGGCAGCTATATGTAAAATTTAACACAGCTCATGAAAAGACTGCTATTAAGATGACATGCAGATAATACGTTATATATCAATATAAATGTGGGGCATCGTGAAGTTCATCTGCCATCGGTGATGGACAAAGGCATTGTTTATCGTCCCAACCCTAATCTTGACCCACTTTTGAAATACATATAAATTATTTTTGAGTAAACATAAAAATTAACCAATGAGGCCCCTTCGAGAAAACGTGCCAGACTTGGTCCAGTCATATATCGTAATTCACTGTGGCATGTCCACATGGCCTGGCAAATGCTAATTGTGTGAGCCAGAGAAATTTTGTTATATCGGGTGTCTTTTTGGAAAGTGTTCCTGGCTCTGGTTGCCCTAATCATTGCAGCATAACCATTCTTTAGAGAATTTGGATTTCAAAGATATACCAGTGTGAAACTAAAACTGGAAGACAGATACTTTTTACTTAACCTCTTACACTCTGGTGCTATTTTGGCATTTCCGCCTGGATTTTGTCTACCCAATTTTAAAAGCTTCCTAAATCCACATGCAGAGGAGTAAATGCAAAAATGTCGTATCATTTTAAAGAAAACCCTTTAAATTTTCATAAAGTGAAGTTTATTCATAAACAAATTTCGAGAGGATCACGTGCTTGTGATTGTTCCCAGCTGTTACAGCTTCAGCTAATGACCGATTATCCAATCATACGATTCCTAACTCCCTTTAAATAACCAAAGTTTTCTTATCTCAACATCTTCGTCTTGAAGACCCAGAATTCTGCAATATCCAAGCAGCTTTCACAACAAACCATCGAGCAATATGGAACACAGCGACGCTAACAACAACAACAGCAACTCCAACTCCAACAATGACTTTTCCAGCCACCCAGCCATCAACCCGAACATTACTGAAGAAAACACTCTCCCCGGATCGCCAGTAGCGACGGCCCATCAACAAACTCCGCACCGTTCTCAAGCTGAGACAGTCGGAAAAGCAAGAGGCCGCCGCCTGACTCCCTCCTCAACAACTAGAATTCGCCTCCAAGGATCACCAACACCTTTCACTTCAAGATGCCATAATATTTCACCCACCTCTTCATACGTATCAGCGACCTCCTCCATCCGCCCGGCTAAGAGAATCACAGTCACAGAACTCAGTAAACTCCTCTCCGATATTGGCATCCACGCTCCACGTCACCTCAATAAACTGGAACTACTCAGATTATACTCCAACGCCACCTCCGATTCGCACTCCCAGCCCACCAACAAGACAATCTACCCAGGAAAACAGTTCTCGCTACAGGCCGTATCCACTCCAATCCCAACACGGAAAGAAGAAAAACAAACAGAAGCACGTATCCAGCAGCCCACCTCCAAGACCACGCCCCCAGGACACCCGGTCTCCTCAAGCCACACCACCCATTACCCAACATCAAGAATCCAACGAGGACAATTCCCTTCCTTTTCCCTCCCAACCCTTTACCTCTACCTTTTCTTGGCCTCCAGCTCCCTTTTCAAGCCCTTTACCTAGCCCCCATATTCCCTCTACTTCTGCTGCTCATTTCCATCCTAACATTTCTTTTCCTCCCGCCCCCCCCCTCAAATCCATCCCTTTTCCGCCCCTACACAACCCTCTACTTCTTGTTCCATCCCTCAAACCCAACCCTCTTCTACTCAGGTCCCGCCCTCCATTCTGCCTCCTCCACTCCCTTCCACACATATTACGACGGGCCCCATTCACAATTCCACCCTACCTACACAAGTTTCCGCAACACGCCCTCCATTCACGCTTTCCACAGCCACGCCCCTTCCTATGCCATCCAATGCTCTAGCCATGAAACCTCCCCCCATCTCTTTCTCCGCAAGAAACCAAATTCTCTCAGGTGCAGACATAGACCTCATCACTCTCCTCTCACCCATTTCACCCCCAGCGGCAGAACGCCAGGTCGATTGCGGCGAGTTCTCTCTCACCCTAAAACAATCCGCCAGCACTCAATCCCGCATCATGACATAAGCAGAATTCACTATCGCTTTTTCACGTTTCACAGACATAATCTGTTCCGTTTTTCCCCATAGGAGGCGTGAGCTGAATGATTACATGGCCATCATCGCCGAGCTCGCGCTCTCCTATGGGGAAACTCAATTCTATACATACCACAAACTCTTTTCAGCTAAATGTGCAATCCGTGTGACTCAATGGAATCAACAAACTTACTGGGGTGCTCTGGATGTTGAGCTCCATAACCGAGTCTTTTTAGGTTGCCGCAATCTGTCCTGCGCGGTCTGCTGCTCCAGCCTTCACTCCACTACCTCCTGTTCTTTCATCACTCCTACTCCCGATCCAGCCCACATAAACCCCAGATCTACCAGTTACGTTCCCCACCCGCCCCAATCCTGTCCTTCCTCCTCTTCTCCCCCCTTCCTTCCGCTCCTCTTCCTCAAAATTTCAATATTGGCAGATGTCTCAGATCCCCCTGCAAATATTTACACATTTGCAACTACTGCGGCGGCTCTCACGCCAAAATGATCTGCTAAATATGGAGAGCTAACAATAAAAAGTCAAAAAATTACGTGTCGACTCCCGTGAATATCTCTCACCTTGCATTTGAATTACGCTCCCACCCGGATACTAACTTTTCTGATTTTCTCATTTCAGGTCTAACCCACGGATTTCACCCAGGCGTTGCAGCTCTCCCCTCATTTAATCTCTTCTGTCCTAATCTTCAATCAGCAACCACCGATCCTGAGACAGTCGATCATCTTATTAAAAAAGAGATCGATAACAATTTTATGATCGGACCATTCTCCTCTCTGCCGTTCAGCGTTTCCCGCATTAGCCCAATAGGCATCGCCTCTAAAAAATGTTCAGACAAAAAACGCCTCATGATCGACCTTTCTGCCCCGCATAATTCCCCACTACCTCGCATAAATAGCACCATTCCGATTGACGAATATTCTTTACATTACCATAACATAGACCAAGCGACCTCATCAAAACAGCTGGACACAACGCTTGGCTTGCAAAAATAGACATCGCATCCGCATTCAAAATCATGCCAATTCACCCAGATTATTGGCATCTTTTTGGCATCCACTGGCGCTCAAAATTCTACTTCGCAGTCCGACTAACTTTCGGCTGCAAAAGTAGCCCCAAAATATTCGATATGCTCTCTGAAGCCGTATGCTGGATCTTATCCAATAATCACGGCATCCCGTTCCTCATCCACCTATTAGATGATTTCCTCATCATCTCTCCCCCGTCTTCCCCCCCTTCTAAGCATCAAGCAATCACCCAAAAAGTTTTCGCTGATCTCGGAATTCCCCTCGCTGAGGAAAAAACCTCCGGACCTAGCACCTCCATCGAATTCTTAGGTATTAACCTAGATTCAAATAAATTCCAAGCATCCCTCCCAAACGAAAAAATCGACCGCATCATATCCTTATGCCAAATCTTCCTTGAAAACCAGAATCATTCTAAACGCGAGTTCCTCTCTATCCTTGGACATCTCAATTTCGCTATGTGCATCATTCCCCAAGGTCGCTCGTTCATTACTCACCTCCTTCAGCTCTTCGCCTCAGTTCCCGGTTTAGAAGACACTATCCTCCTCTCTAAACCCAGTTGCGACAAAATCAGCTTATGGATATCCTTCCTTAAGCAATGGAACGGCTGTTCCTTTTTCTATAGCGACCTGATAGCATCGCCGGTAGATATTAAATTATTCACCGACACCGCCCCCTCTGTTGGTTTCAGGGTATTTTTCCAAGGGCACTGGTTCGCCTTATCATGGCCCCCCCAAATGCTAGCAATCCCTCAAATTCAACAATCATCCTCCCTTTTCAAATTGTATCCCATCGTAGCCGCGGCTATTCTTTGGGGCGACGAATGGGCCACCTTTTGCATCCTCGTTCACTGGGACAACAAAGCAACGGTCCATTGCATCAATAATGGGCGTTCCCACGCTCCGGCGCTTATGCCCTTGAGACGATTAATCTGGACAGCTGCTAAAAAACAGTTCTGTTTAATTGCTGAACATGTACCAGGCTGCAAAAATCAGATTGCTTACTCTTTGTCTCGCTTCTCTTTCCAGAAATTTTGGCGACTGGCTCCAGAGGCGGATCCTCATCCAACACCAGTCCCTCACTATTTAGAAATGATATTGCCATAAACCACCCGCTCTACCACCTCCATGCAACATCCATATCCCTCATTCTCCAAGCTATTGCCCCCAGAACCCTCCAAGCATATCTTACAGCATGGAGTGCATTCAAACACTTTCACTCCTTATACAAAACACCTTTTCCAGATTTCTCCCTACTTTCCATCACATCATTCATATCTCACCTACACATAGCAAAAAACTTTCAAGCCAGCTCAATTAGGAGCTACCTCAGCGGGATCCAATTTTTCCATAAACTATTCCATGGGTCCCCCTCAGACTCCATCACTCATTCCCAAACTACCCTCCTCATTAAAGGAGACAACCCATTACAATACATATATTGTCCAAATGCATCCAGACACTACGCAAAGGATACCTTTCCACCCATACTGCTCGCACCCTCGACGCCACCTTGGCCTTTTTTGGCTTCCTAAGATGTTCTGAATTAACAATAACATCAAAATTTAACCCCACCATCCATCCTACCGTGTCCGATCAGATTTTGCAGAATGAAGAAACTATTTCATTCTTTATTAAGCAAAGGAAAACAGATCAAACACGGAAAGGACATCACGTATACATTTTTGACATTCCCTCCCCCACACACCCCTTCCAGACCCTCTTAGCATTCCTACACCTTAGGAAAGCCCAAGAGCTCAACCCCCTCGCCCCCCTCTTTACTGATGACGCTAACCGTCCAGTAACACGTTTTTGGTTCCAAAAACACTTAAAAGAAGTCCTCCGCCTCTCAGGCTTCCCCCCCCCAACCATTTTTCAGCCACTCATTCAGAATTGCGGCAGCTACCACAGCAGCCCACAACGGGCTCTCGCAGCAACAAATCCAAACCCTCGGACGTTGGTCTTCTGACGCCTTCAATTCCTACATCCGGCTCAGCCACATCCATCTCAAAGAAGACCCGATTTCCAACTACCAAGAGTTCAAGGGCATAAGCACGACTCTGACATTTCCTCCTGTTTCCCCTCCCCACAGCTTACTAGCTAACTCCTTTCTTCCCTTGCTCCTCTAAGCGCGAGCTATATTCCGCTCCCCTGACACTCCCACCCACCGCAGCTCTGGCTCCCGCGGAGCCACCCAGAGCTTCCACTCCCGTAGGAGTCCGCCAAGCCCACTTCCCAGCCCACTCTTTAGCTGCCACACTCTAGCAAGAGCCTCAACCCCCCCCCTCCCCACTCCCACCTCTTGCTAAACCCCGCCCCCCATAGCTCTGACCTCCGCAGGGGTCGCTCAACTCCCGCAGGAGTTTCACCGCCCCCTCCTAATCTCCACTTCCTTCTGGCATCGAGATCCTCTGCCCCTCCTTCTATCTCCCTTCCGGCACTTAATCGCCTCTTACTTTACTTCCTTCCAGTGTTGAGTAACTCCGCTCTTCCATCCTCTTTCCCCAACTACCTAATCCCCCCCCCCACCGACCCACCCACCCACTTCTACTTTCCCTCTGTTCAGATGGGCGACACGGCGGCCCAGTGACTAGCACTGTGGCCTCACAGCAAGAATGCCTCTGGTTAAGTCCCTACTAAATCAGGTGGCATTTCTGTGCGGAGTTTTGCTTGTTCTCCCCGTGCTCGCGTGGGTTTTCCCCGAGCTCTCCGGTTTCCTCCCACGGTCCAAATAACAAGCACTAAGTTACTTGAAAGCACAAAATGAATACACCTCACCTCAGTCTTGCCACTAGCTGGAAATAAGCCGAGGGGGAGTTCATCAAGATCTACCTGAGCTCAAACTCTCCTCTCGCCCTGCAAACGGGAGGGAGCCCAGGGCTCGAGGATCTTATGAGCTCAGGGCTCTCTCCCGGGACAGCATGCCAAACAAGCTTTATTATCAATCATCAGCTAAGTGTGAACTCTTGAAACACTGTTGAAAGTGATTGAAATAATTGTAAATGTTGTCTGTGTTATCATAAACACTTAAAAAAAGAGGCGCTTTCTGTATTTTTTTTATAAACTCAAATTTAAAAGAGTACCTTATAGGTTCTGTGTGGTCTAGGTTTCTGTAATAAATTTTTGGTGGTTCCTGTACATGTCAGTAATCATAAGAAAAACAAAAAAATGCCTCTATCATAATCTATGCAAATGTTATTGTATTCCAACTGATGAGAGGTGCTATACCTTTTTTTATGTAATATCCGCCTACCAAACTTTGAAAGTCTTCCATATCCAAATGCAATGGTATAAATGACAAATTCCAGTGTTATTGGACAGAAAACCATTTGGATTTACAAAAGGAACTGCTGGAAGTAATAAATAATATTTGTTATGTTTTCTGTTTTATGATTCTTTTTGTTCTAAAATGCTTTTTTGTAAATGTGTAGATAATCCCATAAGAGATGAAGACAACTCCAGACAGTAGAGTACAAAAGTGTAGTCAGTACTTTAACTTTTACCAGAGTAACTTTAAACATGACTATCTATACTTCTACCTCAGTAAAGGATGTGTGTGCTTTTGCCATCTCTGAAGCTGTGAGCATACCTATATTTGCTGTGAGGTATCATTTCAGAACGTGGGTTATTGAATGTGCTGGGTGAGTTTTCTTGCATGTCTGTGTTTGGGCCATCATCAATGTCATTCAGTCTGACAGTCATTCAGGTCTTACAGAGTGACGTGAGGATTATATTAGTACAGTCTGACAAGCTATAATCGCTTAGGAATATTAAAAATCACACAGTGTGAGCCAGACGTAAGTGTGTTGGCTCAGGATTGGAACTAAACTCTGCAGGGCTGTGGCCCTTCTCTAACTAAGATGAATACCCATGGGTTACACTACAGGTACAGCTGAGCAACCAAATGTCTTGCTGATGTTTTCAAAGATGTTTATCTCAGATTATAACGTTTATAGTTTTAATCAATTTAGTCTGGTCAGAAAGTGCATTCTTGGAAAATAAAAATGCCTATTCATGCCTAATGCCTAGCATTGGTCTATTCAGTCTACTATTACAACATTTATTCCTCGTGCTTCATTTATTCACAATTTGTCACCTCATTCAAAAATATATTAAATTCATTTTTTTCCTCCAAATTCTAAAAATAATATACCCATAAGGATAACATGAAATGTGTTTACT
>CAIGQQ010002476.1:2464463-2475687 GCA_903798035.1 Danio albolineatus | reverse complement strand
GTCGGCTCCAGCCCCAGTGCGCCCGCCAGTGTCGGCTCCAGCCCCAGAGCGCAGCTCAGTGCCTGTACCACCCAGGCTCCTAGCCCTGCCGGCCCCAGTCAAGCTCCTTGCCCTGCCGGCACCACCCAGACGTCTTACCCTGCCGGCCCCAGTCAAGCTCCTTGCCCTGCCGGCACCACCCAGACGTCTTGCCCTGCCGGCCCCAGTGAAGCTCCTTGCCCTGCCGGCACCTCCCAGACGTCTTGCCCTGCCGGCCCCAGTCAAGCTCCTTGCTCTGCCGGCTCCCCACAGGCCTCCAGCCCTGCCGGCTCCCCACAGGCCTCCAGCCCTGCCGGCTCCCCTCAAGCCTCCAGCCCTGCTGGCTCCCCTCAAGCTTCCAGCCCTGCCGGCTCCCCTCAAGCCTCCAGCTCTGTCGGCTCCCCTCAAGCCTCCAGCCCTGTTGGCTCCCCTCAGGCCTTCCGTCCAGTTGGATCCAGCCCAGCCGGCTCCCCTCAAATCTCCAGCCCTGTCGGCTCCTCTCAAGCCTCTGGCCCAGCTGGCTACTTATGGACCTCCTGCCTTGCTGTGCTTAACGGATCCTCCCTGGGTCGTCCCCCCTGCTCCTCCCTGGTGTGTTCCTGTGCCACCCTGGACGGTCCCTCCGGCTCCACCCTGGCCCTATGCTGGGGTCCCTGACCCTCTGAACGCGCCCTGGATTGTTCCTCCCTGATCTTGCTCGCCCATCCCTCCCTTGTTTGTCTTGCTGGCTTGGCTACCCTCCCTCCCCCCCTTCATGTTGTCTTGCTTGTTCACTTCCCTGTCTTGTGTTTGTTGAATGTTTCCTGTTTTGTTGTCTTGTGGTGTTTCTTGTCGGTCTTGTACCTTGTTGAATGTTCCCTTGAGGGACGCCAGGAGGCGTCCCTTTTGGGGGGGGGCTAGTGTCAGGGTTCTGCCAATCCTGTCTTGTTAATCCTTGTCTTGTGGCAGAGTCCGGACACTGGCTCTGTCTAGTCCTGTGTGTTGTCTTGTCATTGTGTCTATGTATAAGTGCGGGTTGTGGGCGCGCTTGGACCGTGCGCGCTTCCGTTGAATACGGGCGCGTGGGGTCTGGGCGTGTTCGTGATCGTGCGCTCGTCCTGGTGTTTGTTGTTCTGTTGGCATCGCGCTGCTTCATTCACAGCGCCTCCGTTTAGTTTGCGATGGCGCTGGGATGAAGCATGCACGTTGCATATGTGTGAGCGCACGGTAGGATGTTTTCATTTTATCTTGTGCTTGTGTCTTGCGTTCAGTCCTCTGTTGTTGTGTTTAGCACGTGGTGTGTGTTTACACACACACCGCGTGCTTGTGTTGTCATGTGAGCACACAGTTAATGAGTTCTCTCATTGGCTGTGTGTTCTAGTCTTTATGTGAGTGCGTGGCTTGTGTTGTCATGCACTCTCCTGTCTATTGTCTAGCCCCACCCTGCTTGTTAACCCATTATTAGTCTTATGTTCACCTGTTTGTCTGTTAATCATGTCTGCTTTAAATTCTCCTCATGTCTGCTGTCCTGTGCCAGTTCGTCGTCGTTCGTTGTCAATGATACTCCAGTCTTGTCCTCCTGTCTTGTTCCAGTCCTGATCCAAGCCATGATCCCTGCCAGCCTGTTAAGTTTGTTTGTTTATTTGTTTTATTAATGTTTTCCCCCTTCGGGGTTGTTTGTTTTGCCTTTTTCCTTTATTTTTTATTAAAAATAAATACCCTATTGCTGCACTTGATTCCTCGCTTTCCTTTCCCCAACCCCAACCTTGACAGTATGTTTTTTTGCATTTGTTGTTTTCTGGAGTCCACCAAAGGCCATTGTGTATGCATTTTATGATCTCAAATTTCTTTCGTGAGTGCCATTCGCGCCTGCTTTGAATGACTGACCGATTGACTGACCTACCCTCCTCCTTTTCTAAACCCAACTAATTGTGTTTTCAAAAGCACTGATTGACCAGGACCCACCCACTTTCCAAAACCCAACCGACAGTGTTTTGAAAAGCAATCCAGAAAAAAAGCTCTCACCTAAGTTTTACAATGTTTTCAGATTTTACCACATTCTCACTCTGTTATTTACTTTTTTGTTAGATTTTTTAGCTGTTGTTTGGGTTCTACTTGCTTTCAGGAACCGTTCTTTGCCAGACTTGAACCCTATCATCGTGGTCGACTCCTCTCTGCATCTCAAGTTCGACGACGTACATAGCGAGCTGGTAACAAACTGGTAACAGCGGGAAAGCCGTCCATACAGAGGTAAGCAATCAGCTGGTGAGCGCAAAAAGGAGTTAATTTTAAAGATGAAGTGCAGCCATACGTACTTCTGGCTATATAATTCACGATCTTGAGAAATGTATATATGGCTACATGTGAGAATGAGCCTATGTTGCCTTTTTGACAGGTTTAAAAATTATTAAGATGTTAGCCACTCAGGTTGGCTTGTGAATTCACCTCAAGATACTAGCTATGACCATAAGAGCATCAATGATTTCCATGCAACTTCTTTTGATGGGAAAAAAAAACAATAAAACAAATACCAACAATTTATCATGGTCTGATTCATAAACATATAAGGAGGAGCTCTGATATTACCATGATTAACCTTACCATGAGTAATCTGAAGCTAAAACTGGATCTCAGATGTGGTGAGGGGTCTGTTTGGTAGGGGCAATGATTAAGACAGCTTGTTTGGATTAGATTGGATTGGATTGGATTGATCACTCACACATAACATTTATTGCATTATTGCATGGTTTAAGATAGAAACACAACTGGAAGAAAAGTGCGAATTAATAGTAACATATCGTTACTTTTTCATACATCTAAACTATTTCATTTATTTTTTTTAAAGAAAGATGGATTAAATTTGGCTGTCTTTTTATTATCATTCGTCAACCAGGATGAATAAATACATGTGATAGATAGATAGATAGATAGATAGATAGATAGATAGATAGATAGATAGATAGATAGATAGATAGAAAATTGATTAAAAAAATATTTTTACACATTTGTCATAGTGCAACACATTTTAGAATCTTTGTTTTTATAGTTACTGTCCCTGATGTGAACATGCCTTTTACATACCCGTCAACATTGGGATGTGAAAATAAGGGATACCCCCAGAAAAAAATTAAAATCAAATCATTTTTGAATTTAGCTTTTCCGTTTTTCACCATGAAAAAGAAAAATCAACAAACAAAACAAACAAAAATCAAAAAACACATTGTATTTCAATTTTCATTTTTCAATATTTGTTTCTAAAATTAAAATCCAATGACCAAAAGATAAACTTACCTAAAACCTAGTGTCCACTTTCACTCCACTTCAAATCACGTGTACAGAATCCGTTTGGGAATCAGTGTCTATTTAACACTATGGAGCGCGTCTGACAGTCACGCACCTCGACATGAACTGACTGTTTTGAGGATTGCAGAGGAGGGGCAACGGCGCCTGTAATGAAAAGGAAGGGTCTACTGCAGATTTTATATTTCTTTCAAAGTGTTTTCATGCCTAAATAAAATGAAAGCACAAAACAGATTTAGATTTAAGAAGAAGTGGCATCTCCTGGTGGTTTGCCGGTATGGTTTGTGCATAGGGAGAATCAGTTCTTTAATGTTTATTGTCACCCTTCATAGAAAGAAATATGGAAAAATACCTTTACAGGATGATAGAATATGAATCCTGGGAAAAACAGAAGGGTTGACAGGTATGGCCTTTTAGTGTAATTTTAGTGCATTAGAAGTGAAAGTCTTTCGGTGTAAATTTCAGTCGTAGCCAGAACATTTAATTGTGATTTTATTCTCACGAACTACTTTATTCAATTATTTGCAAATGTTTTATTTGAATTCAACTGACAAACATTGTAAACGTGATTTTGCCACAAAAAAGTAACTAGTTCAGTGTCACTGAATTTGATCCCCAGTTCATTACTTGCCAGAATCATGACTGACAAACAGTGAACTGCTGGAACTGACAGCCTACGACTGTTTGGAAGGGCGGTAAACGACAACTCTTCTTCTGCAAGATTGGTTTTCTGAGAAGAAGATCCATGTCGAGCATTAAAGCACCTCTGAGCTTGTTCTTTGTCAGCTTGTGAATGTCAAACGTGCTCTGCATGACAAACTGACTGAAATACACTGGCAGGGCGAGCAGCAAAAATCTAAATGTTGTTAAAAGAGAGGGAGAAGCATCTGCTTTCAATCAACACACAATACTGGCTTTGTTTCAGGGCACTCTTAAATTATCACACAATGCTGAACAGAAAATTAATAATTGTGTTGACTAATAAAATCATCTCAGCAGAAGTCAATCCATACTTGACAACCAAGTAACAATGCTAATGAACTATAGATTGATGGAAAGAGTACAGTAGTCCAAATTGCGGTTTTGCTCCAGGAAAAAATAAATAAATAAATAAATAAATAAGAGTTATTAAAATTGTACATATTCATTGCTCTTCGTTGCACTAATTTATCTTGAATTGTACGTATACACTGCACATATACATTTGTAATTACATTCATATCTATCTGCATACTTCTGGTTATTAATAGACCACCTATACATACTGTATACTCATCTATTGTATATCTCTGTTCATAGTTAATACAACCGGTATATAATTTACATGGCACATCCATCTGTAAATATTACTATAGTTATACAACTTATACCTATATCCATCACTTTCTGGTATCGCACTTCTGGTTAGACCTAAACTGCGTTTCGTGACCTTGTACCTATACATGAGTAATGACAGTAAAGTTGAATCTAGTCTAATCTGTTATATTCTTGTAGAAATGTTTGGTTTTATTGTTATATTTCTGTTGGATTTACCACAATAATTTGTTCTATGCTATGTACTGTTCTTGCGCTAATGTGTTACATTACTGTTATATTTCTGTAGAACTTACCACAGGAATTTGTTGTACACAGGATTTTGTTGTGTCGTATTGTTATGAATTTGTGCAACAGCAAAGATGAATTTCCAAAGCAAACTTTTATTCGAATCCAGAATGGTCATACAGGCAGAGATCAAACAGGAGCCAAAGGGTAATAATAAAAAAATTCCAATAAACAGACTAAGGTTGGGCAGGCAGCAAACAAGCCATAATTCAAAAGACAGTCCAAGATACAAAACACGATGGACAGAAACAGATAAAACACAGTAATGCATAATAACAGTAATACAAGACTGAGTGAATGTGGAAGTAGTGGTGCTTTTATCTGTGTGTAATTATTGTCTGGATGGGTATCAGCTGGCGGCTTAATTGGTGCAATATATGATGGGACGTGTAGTCTGGATGAATATCTGGTAGACTAAACAGATGGCTTGAGTGCCATTTAGTGAGGTGGTCACCAATCTTAGACCTGGAAGGCTCTGCAGAATTTAGCTCCAAGATGCCTCACCACACCTGCATGAAAGTTTCAAATATACCTTGTAAGACTCTGATTAGCTTCTTCAGTTGTGTTTGGTTAGGGTTGGAGCTAAACTGTGCAGGACACCAGCCCTCCAAAAAAAAGTTTGGTGATCCCTGTTGTGTTGAATGTACAGCATATTCCTGTAATATCATTGAGGCAATGTGTGGAATTGTTGTCATAGTTCTGTAGTATTCACCACAGGATTTTATTGTTTGTTACTTAATATTCCTGTAATATTTCTGTGGTAATCACAATATAATATTCCTGTAAAATCTCTTAAGGCAATGTGTGGAATTGTTGTCATAGTTCTGTAGTATTCACCACAGGATTTTATTGTTTGTTACTTAATATTCCTGTAATATTTCTGTGGTAATCACAATATAATATTCCTGTAAAATCTCTTGAGGCAATGTGTGGAATTGTTGTCATAGTTCTGTAGTATTTACCACTGGATTTTGTTGTTTCTTTAATATTCCTGTAACATTTCTGTGGTAATCACAATGTAATATTCCTGTAATATCCTTGAGGCAATGTGTGGAAATGTTTTCATAGTTCTGTAGTATTCACCATTGGATTTTGTTGTTCTTTGTTTAATATTCCTGTAATATTTCTGTGGTAATCATAATGTAATATTCCTGTAATATTCTCGAAGCAATGTGTGGAAATGTTGTCATAGTTCTGTAGTATTTACCACAGGATTTTGTTGTATGTTATTTAATATTGCTGTAATATTTATGTGGTAATCACAATGTAATATTACTGTAATATCCTTGAGGCAACGTGTGGAACTGTCAAAGTTCTGTAGTATTCAAAACTGGATTTTGTTGTTCATTTAATAATTTTGTAATATTTCTGTGATAATCATAATGTAACAGTCCTGTAATGTTTCTGTTTTAATCATAATGTAATATTCCAGTAATATTTCTGTGGTAATCATATTGTAATATTCCTGTAATATTCTTGAGGCAATGTGTGGAATTGTTGTCATAGTTCTGAAGTATTTACCACAGGGTTTTGTTGTTCATTATTTAATATTCCTGTAATATTTCTGTGGCAATGTGTGATAATGTTATCATATTCCTGCAGTATTTACTATTTACTTTGTTTTTCATTATGTAATGTTTGTATAATATTCTTCTGGTGATGTCTGATATTGCTCTCATAATTCTGTAGTATTTCTAAAAGGATTTTGTTCTTCATTATACAATATTCCTCTCCTTATGATAATGTGCAGTATTGTGCCATATTTCCACATGATTTTGTTTCATGGTATGTAATATTCCTGTAGTAACCTTATGGCTATATATTGGATTTACTACACACAAACATATCTAATATTATGATACTGTACAACACAAGGTGTTGTGGTAATCCCGTCATACTGTATCTTGCTGTTTACTTATGCAGCACCACATGATTACCACAGGTCATTTTTGGAACAGTTTTAAAAAAGCTTTAATATCTTGCATTAACATCAAATCTCTACTAGTTGGGGAAATGTTTGGGACTGTATGAGTTACTAGGTTGTCCTCAAATTCGAGTTCATCATGTGTGGACGTGAAGCAGGTGACGGCGGCTTCAAAAGGAAGTAGCTCAGTATGGCGAGTGTGGGCGAGAAGGCTCTGTGAATACAGAAGCACTCCACACTGGCTTTGATAACAAGGGAAAGAGAGAGAGAGAGAGAGAGAGAGAGAGAGAGAGAGAGAGAGAGAGAGCAAGAGCACGGTAAGATGTGCAGACAGTGGATCCATAGTTTTAGATTCACAGCTAAAGGGAAGTGTTGGATATTAATACATCAAACGTAGATTTTTGCATGCCTCTTTGTTAACAAGATGTGTAGCTATTTACATGCAGCTAGCACCTAAGCTAATAAACAAATCACTTCTATCTGGCTATATAAAACGGCCAACCTGATGGAAATGCTTTTGCCTCTTGAATGAATGAATGACTGACTGACTGACTGACTGACTGACTGAATGAATGAATTTATTTAACAGGGACATTGCACTAAAATGACAATAACCTCAAAGAGGAAAAATGCATTGTGCCAGGTTGTAGCAAGACTGCTATTTTCCACCTGCAGTTCCTGGACAGGTAAAAGTTAAAACAATAATATCCAATTATTTAAAAAGCCAGATAAAAACATACAGGCAGAATCGCATATAAACTAAAACACCTCACTCAGTGTTTACAAATTTCATCTGACAAATACCACTTTCTAGTCAGGGAGAAAGAAAACGGCTTATAATTTGTACATGTGGTTATTTCTGTAGGGAGAGAGTTCCATAGATTTGTGGCTTTGTAAATAAGATTGACCAAAAGAGGTCTTATATCTAGGGACAATGCATTCTCCTCTTACCATGGTCTAACTTTATTTTAACGGTCCGTTTGTTGAACTTTAGTTACATTGCAACTAATTCTCATTAGATTATAAGTAGACTGTTAGGTTGGGGTTGGGGTTGGGGTTGGAGTTAGGGTTAGGGTTAATGTAAGTTGACATGTATTGCAACTCGAAAGTGTCGTTCGAGATGTTTTCACTAATTTAGAATTAAATTTTGGAAATTTTGGATGGACCAGATAGATTGTGAATAATTTTAAAAACAAAAACAAATATTGAAATATTTAATAATATCAAAAGTTAAGAGACTATGTTTTTAACATTTTAACATTCTTGAAATTCAAATCCTCTAAAGGATTGTTAGTCTGCATTATTTAGGGCAACCGGAGCCGGGAACACTTCCCAAAAGACATTATAATTTGACTGGCAACTGCGCTTATGCTAGTCTGTTTTTTATTTTTCCCGAGGTTTCCAAAATCCTGGACCAGGCCGTATCCTGAGCATCTGCTGTGGTGGTCATGGAGGAGTGGAGAGCATGAGACCAATCCCTGTAAGACCTCAGTGAAAGACAAGTCCTTGCATTGTTCCTGAAGGGCCAGCCTGTTCACCAGCCGGTGACCCCCCCACCTGAGGCTTCTCCACGATGGTTGTCGAGCATTCTTCAGCCTCCGGCACCTAGACTGCAGCTTTGCACAAGACGTCTGGCCATAGAAGAAATAGTTGTGCCCAACTGAGCCTGGTTTCTTTCAAGTTTTTTTTTTTTTGATTCTTCACTTTCGCCAACTAGTGAGGTTTTTTACTTGCCGCTGTCGCCACTGGCTTGCATGGTTCGGGACTTGTAGAGCTGCGCATCAATGGATTAATCTTCAGTGTTTGGATTCTCAGCAGTGAATAATAAACCACACTGAACTGAACTAAAATGAACTTCAACACTGAAAACTGGACTGACACTGTTTAAATTTTTTATAATGCATGTGAAGCTGCTTTGACACAATCTATATTGTAAAAGCACTATACAAATTAAGATGAATTTGCTTTTTAGGCTAGAACATGGGTGAACAACTGGAAAATGTTCAGCAAGTTTCTGAACAGAGTTATAAAATATTCCTTAAAATTATTTGCAATTTGTACAGAATCATAAACAATTTGTCTATTTATTTAAGCTGTATATCCTCTACTTTCGATTTTTGTTTTCCAATTAATTTGTTAACAGTTTTTCATTTTGCTTTATTGTTTCCCTTTGCATCTTAAGCTATGATTTTAATGTTTTGCTCTAAGCTCTTAGGCTACGTTCACACTGCAGGCAAATGTGGCCCGAATCTGATTTTTTTGCCCTCATGTGACTCGGGTCTTGACAGTGTGAACAGCCCAAACCGCATGGAATCTGATCTTTTCATGTCAGATTTGTGCCACTTTCATATGTAGTCTTAAATCTGACACAGATCTGATATTTTGCCATGCGACCGCAGTGTAAACGGTTATGCTGGATTTCATGTGACTTTTACATGATCTTTGAGCGACATGCGTCATCATTCTGTGCTGCAGACGTCATCTACTCCTCAGCAGCAGCAGATCGGCACACAGGGCGATTATTTTACCACTTGTTCATTTAAAAAAAAAGATTTTGAAGGCAAAACTGGAGCTTGTTAACCAATCTGGTTAACGATTGGGGCACGGGTTGATCGCGAAGCTGTGTCGGGGCGTGTTGCGGGGATCCGTGCTCAAAGGAGGCGGCACTTTCATTTTAAGGACGAACTTTCTGAGAGAATAAAGTGCAGGTGCTCTAACATCCAAACCAGACCCGCTTTCTACACATGTCTGGTGTTTATAACGACGTAAAATGAAATAACTCTGCAAACAGAGATAAACCAACTCCGCCTTCACAGTTCCGTCTGCAGCTGCTCATTAACCCTTGATGAGCTCACTACAGCGGTGGTCAGATAGACGCGCACCGCTGCTGTCATAAATCACTAATGATCAGTGTTTTCAATCACAAGAGACTTATTTTAGGTTTCAAATACACATTAGCAGTAGCAGAACAACCCTTTACAGTTCATGAAATACACCACGGTTGTCTGTGAAAGGGGCAATAATTACATTAAGCATGACTGCGTGCTTCAGTATACACATTGTGTGGATAATTAGACATTCTGTGCTGTCCGTACCTGGTCTTTTGCGCATGCAGGTCAGTTTAGGACCAGATCTGTTCACATTGCAAATCTGATATTGGCCACATTTATAACAGCAGTGTGAACAGCTATGCAAAAATATCAGATCTGAGAAAAAATCAGATTTGAGCACTAAGCCTCGCAGTGTGAACGTAGCCTTAATGATCTTAAATGTGTTTAAAATGTGTGTCATGTTGTAAAATCAAATCAAATAGAATCAAATTTTAATCAATGATTAAATCTTTTTTTTTTGACAAAGATTGAATTCATTTATGACTCGATTTTCACTTCTATACTGTAGAATAGACTTTGGACCACAAGTCTTGGAAAGATCACATCTGCTAGATGATAAGTTAAAACTGATTAAAGAGTTTAATTTTGCAAACATGATGTTTACAGGAAGGGAATATTTTGTTTCCTCATCTGTGAATCACTGCTGTATTTCAAATAGTTCATAAGATATGAGCAATTCAGCAGCCTGAAGAAGAAGCCTTCTTGAATCACAAATCTGTGAATGTGTGTTGTTCTTCATCATTCACTTGACTGCGGATCAGTGGAAAGAGGGCATCTTGAAGGCACCACATAAAATGTAGAGGAGTTTTGCTCTTTAAAATATAAGATTTAATAACATGGATTTAATAACATGGCGTGGACAGGGTCAAGGTTTTTCAATATTTTCCCAGCTAACAAGACACAAGGCATTTATTTGTACTTGAATGTTCTCATAATGTTGACAAAAAAATGTTCTTCGAAAAATGTTTTTGGAAAGTCTTTAGTACAATACTTGCACTCGAATGTTCACAATGTTGTTTGCCATTGACAGTTGTCCTCATACTGTTGAAAGAAAAAAAGCTCTTGGAAAGTTGTACTATGAATAACATTCATAGAAAATCCTTGTGTTTGACCTCAGAAAATGGGGTTTTCAACCCCTACGCAAGACAGAGAATTGACAGACCTTGATCCAAAAAGAGAACTAAAATCCTGTCTGAAATTTACAAACTGTCACCAAAAATTCAAGTTCATCCTCAAAATGGTGATAGCAGACTTTTAATGACATGTCATTTTATTGCTTTTATACACTGGAATTCTGTATATGTTAACAATACATTAATTATTCACAACAATTATTTTTTTGATTTATCACAAATGTACCATTACAGGCTCAACCTGGTGAAAGAACTAGTTCTTTTTTTCTCAATAAGTGGTGAATACCTTTTTTTCTGCAGTTATTCACCTCATTTTCCTTTCATTTGAGGTTTAAATACTGTTACTTTTAGTAACATTAAACCCTATTTTTTTTTTT
>CAIGQQ010002476.1:2448351-2459463 GCA_903798035.1 Danio albolineatus | reverse complement strand
CAGTGTATCACATTTGAGGCCACAAATATTAAATGCAAAAAAAAAAATTTTTACAACCTTCATACATCACACCTGTGTGTTGCCGCATCCTCTGGTTACCAATGTTTAAACCAGTGGTAAAGGAGATTGTTGTGGATAGAGCTCTGAGGATTTCTTTTAAATGTATTTTATAATAGATTACAAAATACACGCATTAAAAAGTAATCATAGGATTATCTAAAAAAAGGTTTGGTAGAATTAAATAATTTGACCACTTATTCTTGACAAGCGAGCAGGTGTGATACATACTTCCATGAGTAAAATGCAATCCACTTATGGCTTTCAATGTCATACATTTTTGTCTTGTGATGATGGGTATTAGGTGCTACGGTGGCGTATTGGGTAGCATGATCGCCTAACAGCAAGAAGGTCATTGGTTCGAGCCTCAGCTGGGTCAGTTGGCATTTCTGTGTGGAGTTTGCATGTTCTCCCCTGGTCGCGTAAGTTTCCTCTGGGGGCTCTGGTTTCCCCCACAAGTCCAAAGACGTGGAATTGGGGAGGCTAAATTGTCTGTAGTGTATGAGTGTGAATGAGTGTGTATGGATGTTTCCCAGAAATGGGTTGCAGCTGGAAGGGCATCCACAAAGTAAAACAAATGCTGGATAAGTTGGCGCTTCATTCCGCTGTGGCGACCCTGGATTAATAAAGGGACTAAGCCAAAATGAAAATGAATGTTTTGGAAACATTAATATAATATGATTTTTTTTTTTTAAACGGGCGCCGCGGTGGCTTAGTCGGTAGCACAATCGCCTCACATCAAGAAGGTCACTGTTTCGAGCCACAGCTAAGTGGAGTTTGCATGTTCTCCCCGCGGTTGTGTGGGTTTCCTCCGGGTGCTCCGGTGGTAAATGTTTCACTTTTCCAACTGCTTTTGAAATGTGTTGCAAGAACCAAAATTGGACTGTTTGTTGTATTGACTGCAATGAAATACAAGTCAAAGTAAATTCACAAATCACTATCAATTGGAATTAATTTTATTTGCATTTTCCATACTGTCCCAACTTTTTCTGATTTGGGGTTGTATAAACTTGACAGATGTTCGGCCCAAATGAGTGAATAATTGACTATGTCACCCAAGTATACATTACAATTAGGAACACTGTCCAACACTAACAACGTCAAGCACTGAAAAGTTTTCAGTGTGTTTCACTAACTGAATGCCATTGTTATGATTATCAGTGATCTGGCTGCTGCAGATCGCTAACGAACTACAAATCTGCTGGTTTATGGACTACGTTCAGTCATGCAACACACACACTCACCTGCTCCAAGTCACCACTGATTAGACACTCACAGCTGAAGCTACTCATGAACTGATTGCAGAGACTATAAAGTGAGCACACAACCACAAAGATGTTGCTGAGTCTTGTAAACTGTGAGCATTATGATGTGTTTTCCTTGCCTTGTCTTTCCATGTTTGATCTTAGCCTTGTTGTATTGTTTATCTCTGTCTGCTGCCTGCCCTCGGACCACTTGCCTGTATATTTGACTACTACTCTGGATTGCCTGCATACCTGTATTGATCACTGCTTGCCTGACTTCTCTAATAAACCTGCTTTTGGAACTGCAAGTCTGCTCTCAGCGTCCGCTTCACAACAGCCATATTGTAGAACAAGTCTGAAGTCACAAACACAGGGAGTGCAGATGTGCTCAGTTAAAGGCACCTGCTAATAACCATTCTAAAAGGTATAATTTAGTGATGTACTTTGCAGTGCCAAGATCGTTGATGCAATCATCAATGCAATCATCAAAGCATCATGAGATGGTGATATGCATGCTGCTTAATGGACAAGGAATTATCAATATCATGTGCAAGCAGTGGTACTGCATGGGACATTGTTAAGCAAATCTGGCAAACTCTTTAACAGATTCTTCATGTCCTTCTCCTGTTCAGTTAATAAGAGTATGATAGTATGAGAGCTGATAGTAATTATGGTATAAGCATAGGCTTCTGGTCTATGGTGAGTCGATCGGTATTGAACAGAGGTGGGTGTTCAGAAGAACTTACAGAAAGTCCTCCTTTAACATTTTAAAAGATCCTATAACATTTTCAAATATTCTTTGTAAAAGATTTTGCAGTTATATTCCTTGAAGGAATTGCTTCTGAGAACCGGGTAGCTGCTCACATGATTGTTGATAAGTACTGGCAAGCAGACCTTACAGAAGGAAGCGGGCACACACAATCCACATTCTAAATGTGTTAGTACGGTTTGCCTACGGCAGGTGTAGGACAGAGAAGTGACACAGGCTGGTTAGGCTTTACACTAATTTGACAAATGTGACAGGACATACAGTATTTGGCATTGTCTGATTCGAACACCAAATGAACCAAGTCACACTCATCTTCTTGCTTAGCATTGCTCAATTTCTACATCAACACTGCCTTTCCAAAAAAACAAAAAAAAAAAATTGTTACACGACAACGATGAACTAATTTTAGCACTCCAACATTTTTGTAATCAGATCAAAACTCCACAAGACATTGGTAGGTCAGTACCAAAAGAAAGTAAAGATGTCAGTAAAGATAGACATTAAAGATAAAAGAAAACAGATGGACCAGACAATTAATCTGTATCTTCAGATTCTGTAAATGAATCAATTCATAAAAGAAAAATTCAGTCATTTAGATTTTTACTTTCTTGGAAGTCACATTTTCCTTGTGCTCATGTAGTGATGGCACTACTAGAAAACACCTCTGATACATAATAATGCATTCAGAGCTTCTCAAGTATGGGCCATGGTCACAACAGAGTCATTAAGGAGACAAGTCAGACACTCACTGGGACAACAGGGAGAGCCAGACAAAACTGCAATTTTTACTCTAGTGCTGCAATGTACCCAATTAACTTGCAGTAGCTATAAAGGGGCAGAGTTTACCTCAAAAGTAAGAAATAGTAATCAAGACAAGCATAAAAACCACACACCAAATTTCCTGCAAATCATTTGAATAAAGTTGGACCGTAAGCTTGACCCCCTCCTCCCCCCTCTTTTTTCTGTTGGAAGAACAAGAGAAGGAAACTGGTTCTGGGCAGTAGGTTACTTGCAATCGTAACCCCATTAAAGCCATTGTGTTTTCAGATCCCCGATTGTGATCTCCAAAGTACATGTGTGCAACATTAGTGACCATCTCATCAAGAATTGGTGGTGATTATAGATCCTCCCCCAAAAATTTAATAGCTTGCGTTTAATGTCTGAAAAAATAAACTGCTTCAACATAAACATCAATATGCTTCAGCGCCAATAGTAGTCCTACAGTTTGCTTTTCTGTTGTTGAATATTTTAACTGGTGAGGGTTAAACTTAGTGGAGAAGTATGAGACTTGTATGAGCACCACTGTAACATCACTTTCCTGTAGAAAAACAGTTCTAACTGAAATGCACTGGTGGACACATCTGGAGCAGAAAGGACAAGGCCAAAGGAGGGATTTCACAGACAGAATGCCAGGTGGCAGTCAGCAGTCCAACATTTGAAAAGTGTTTTATGAAAAACATTGGTAGTATCTCACCATGCCAAAGAACCTACGGAGCTCTCGTTTTGAAGATACACTAAAACAATGTGACAACTCATATGTCACACTCATCTTCTTGCTCAGCATTACTCAATTTCTCCATCAACACTGCGTCTTTCAAAAATAAAATAAAAAAGTCTGTTACACAACAACAATCAACTAATTTTAGCACTAACACAACATTTTTATAATGTTGAATCATTTCTCTGGGCATTAAAACTTCACAAGACATTGATAGGTCAGTACAAACATAAATGAAAACAGATGGACCAGACATTTGATCTGCATGCTCACATTTTGTAAATGAATCAATTAATAAAGGAAAATTTCAGTCAGATTTTCACTTTCTTGTGGTAATGACACTACAAGAAAACACCACTGAGAAAGTCTCAGAGGAAAAATCACCCTGCGGTAGATGAAACATCGGTCACCTGAACAGCTGGCATAATTCTTTCTCCAACAAAATCAATGAACTAGAGAGGAACTTACAAAGTCTGCTTTTGATGCTCTGAACTTTCTCAAAGTCTGAAATGCAGAATTAAAGAAAAGAGATTTACTAAAAGGGAACATTGAGATTGCACTGGGAAATGTTCATTTTTTTGAGTATATTATTCAGACATGACATGTCCACTTTTTTGTGTCAGTAGCTAGATTATTATTATTTTTTTGTTAAAAGAAATACTTGCTTCCATCAGGGAATTTTTCATTCTCCTGAAAAAACTACCATTTATTTGAGGTATACTCATCTGGTAATATGATGGTGAATAATGCTGCCTGTTGAATAGTGTTAACTTTATGATCATTCAAATATAACACAGATTTTTCTGGAACACAGTGCCCCATCAAAGAATTCATGTCAGTAACCTTGCATGCTTTTACTCAGTGATCAAACAATATGCCCTTCTCACAAGCTAACTTGATACACGTTTTAGACAGATTTCATTGTGGTTCATGCCATGTTAACTAACTATGCCATGTTAACTAACTACAACTCCCAGCACACACCTCACACACACCGGTTTCGGATTCCCACTGATTACACATACAGAGCCAGAAGATCATTATGGACTGATTTCAAAAACTGCTATTGGATCCTCAACTTCGTTCCTGCATCCAGCTAATGTTGCACATGGTTGGTGTTACTTTCAGACTCAAGCTACGGTCACACTGAACTTTTCGCCCCATAGACTTTCATTCATACGCACACAAATGCGTCATACCGGAAACACAATCTCATGCAACAAGTTTCACAGTTCCCTGTGTTGCAAGGTTCAAGCTTAGTGAACTCTGACCTGCGAAATAGCATCATGTGACTGCATGAAACCAATCGAAAATTAAAACATGACCTCTCTAGATGTAATATCCAAAACAAATATAGACTAAATGCTCACTTTTTTAAAATGTCTAATCATTTTGTTTCACCCGCCCCTATTTGCAGTGCAGTACAACAGAATTTCACATGCTTAAAATTTAGAGTGACTGCGGCATCACACTGCACGCAATAGACTAATTACCACTGACTGGGTCATCGCAGATTATCACCATGCAAAGGAAACTTTAATAATAATAATAATAATAATAAACTAAAATAAACGCTGAACAAACCATATGGGAATTTTTTTGGGATAATTAGGTAATACAATGCATATTTATAAGGCGATGACCGTTTTTTTTTTTATCTTGCATGCATATCAGTCTGTTGTCAGGGACCACAACCAAACTATGACTATCTATACTAGGGGCACTTTAAGTAAATAAAATAAATAAACAACAAACACAGATCAACAAACAAAAGAAAACACCATAAACAACACACCTTAAGGCATTCACTCTCAGGCCTCAGAAAGATGCATAGAGAGCTATTCAAAAAGTATGGATCATCCTCACAACAGAGGTTAAAGAGGACAAACCAGGCATGTGCTAGGAAACAGAGAGCCACCCCGAACACTGCTTCAACTTCTGCTTATAAGCATTGCTAATAAACTGGCTGCAGGTAGAGAGGGGTGGAGTTGACCTTGAAGGAAAATAAATATTAATCAGTACAGACAAAGCAAGCAGACATGCACACACACAAATATAAATAAAGCTTGACTGTAACACTAGAAGGGCGGTACGGTGGCGCAGTAGGTAGTGCTGTCGCCACACAGCAAGAAGGTCGCTGGTTCGAGCCCCTGCTGGGTCAGTTGGCATTGCTGTGTGGAGTTTGCATGTTCTCCACGTGTTCGTGTGGGTTTCCTCTGGGTGCTCCGGTTTCCCACACAGCCCAAAGATATGCGGTACAGGTGAATTGAGTAAGCTAAATTGTCTGTAGTGTATCTGTGTGAATGAGAATATATGGATGTTTCCCAGAGATGGGTTGCAGCTGGAAGGGCATGCGCTGCGTAAAACAAATGCTGGATAAGTTGGTGGTTCATTCCGCTGTGGCAACCCTGGATTGTGTAGTCCTTCTTCTTGGGGTTGAATTGCCTCCAGGACTCATATTTCATCTTTCTCATCCCTTTGTCGAAAAGTGGGTCTGACGTGAGCTTTTATCAGTGAATGAGTCCATTGCTTCATTAAAATTTCCAGCAAGAATGTTTTGACCCTCAGAGTTTCCCAGCATGTGATTAAGCTAGTGCAAGTAAGATGGATCACTCTTGTTAGGTGCGTATATTCCATAGCACTGTGTGCCCTCTACCATGTCTCCAAGACACAAAATTTGTCCCACAAAAACGTATACTTTTATGAATTAGGATATTTAGCCTGAGGCAGCACAGTGGCGCAGTAGGTAGTGCTGTCACCTCAGCAAGAAGGTTGCTGGTTCGAGCCTCGGCTGGGTCAGTTGGCATTTCTGTTTGGAGTTTGCATGTTCTCCCCGTGTTGGCGTGGGTTTCCTCCAGGTGCTTCGGTTTCCCCCACAAGTCCAAAGTCATGCGGTACAGGTGAATTGGGTAAGCTAAATTTTCTATAGTGTATGTGTGTGAATGAGGATGTGAGAATGTTTCCATGATTGGTTGTGGCCGGAAGGGCATCCGCTGCATGAAACAAATGCTGGATAAGTTGGCAGTTTATTCTGCTGTGGCGACCCCAGATTAATAAAGGGACAAAGCCGACAAAAAAAATAATGAATCAATGAATGATAATTAGCATGAGGCAGCATGGTGGCTCAGTGGTTAGTGCTGTCATCTCACAGCAAGAAGAGTGCTGGTTCGAGCTCCGGCTGGGTCAGTTGGCATTTTTGTCTGGAGTTTGCATGTTCTCTGTGTTCATGTGGGTTTTCTCCAGGTGCTCAGTTTTCCCCCACAGTCCAAATACATGCAGTATAGGTCAACTGAATAAGTGAAATTGGCTGTAGTGCATGCGTGTGTGAATGTGAGTGTATATTTCCCAGAGCTGCTGGAAGGGCATCCGCTGTGTAAAACATATGCTGGATAAGTTGGTGGTTCATTCTGCTGTGGTGACTTCTGATAAATAATGGGCCTAAGCCTAAGGATACTGAATGATTGATAGTTAGCCCAGGTTTATCAACCACCATCAAGTATGATGAAGCTGTGAAAAACATGACCTACCCATTCCCACTTTAAAGAACCCCTATTAAAAGGGTCATATTTTGGTTTTGGGGGTCTCCAACAACAGGCTGATATGCATGCATGGTCAAAAAACACAAATTTTCTTATAATATGCATTTATTTTTACCTAATTATCCCACTGACTCCAATATGAATCATTCACTGATTCATTTGTTCTTTTTGGTGTGATGCTAATCTGCGCTGATTGGACCAATGACCCAGTCTGTTGCGATTGGTCGACAGTGTTCAGCTCGATTATGGTATGCTCTGTGAAACCCCTGGGTCAACATTGGTATAGGATCCGATCACAGCACCTGAAACACGCTTCATAGTAGTTACTAACATCACAGTACCCGATTCTCAACAGTGTTATTCGGACACCTTACCTCTGAACCTATTCTTAACCACAAATAAAAACAGTGACACACATTCAGTATTAATTCACACAGTGGCAAAAGCTGAACTATTATGAAACTTGACAGTCGCGCGTGTGTAGGAGAGCTGATGTGGCAAAAACAATGACAAACAGCAGAGGAACATGAGCTAATAAATGCATTTTAATCCGCAAAGCGGCACGCGTTTTCAACTTGGCTTTAGGCAAGAATATAAGAAGTTAACCAGATACACTGTATTTTTTCCTTCTGAACCCCGGTACGTTTGCGTCATCAAGCTGATATTTTGTGTACGGCTGTTGTCAGGTGACGGACACGAAAGCAAAGCACCAAAATGGAAAGACGTCCGCACTCAGCACATCGCGGTCGGTTGGCTTTTACTGAACCTTTTGGTTTTGGACATACAGAAAGAAACTCGTGACTATCTGCCGCAAAATTATTATACACATTCAGAACATCACACGATGTCTGCAAAAGCTGTTTTTGGAGGAAACAAGCAGATATTATTACTGTGCTTGCCCTGGCTAAGTTCAACTTGTCAGCAAGGTACTGTACGTGATACACAGACTCACACAGACACACACGTACACACACACACACACACACTCAAATAACCATTATAAAAACAATAGTTTGTTATACTGTTACAGTTCACTTCCGCTATTTGGTATGATTGCATTCATACCAGAAGTGAACTGGACCAGCGTTTGCATGAACCGTACCCCAGACAACCTCTTTTAGGGGGACTTAGGTACAGTTCGTGGGTGCGCACCCGAGCTCAGAAGACACGTTCACACTAGCTAAATGTACCATACTTTGACGTCAAATGAACCTGGGTGCCTACCTAAAGTGCTAGTGTGAAAGCACCCTTAGATATTACAAGAACTGATCTGAAACTAGGCTCTGACTCTAAACCAGCACTAGAACTGCCTTAGCACCGACGATGACATTCTCACAAGATCGGTCAGATTTCACTGAACACATCAGTTCCCGCAAGATCTTGTATCAAGATATTTATTGACAATTAACTTTACCATTTTAAAAATCATTAAATATGTTTAATTACAGCTTCTTGAAAAACCTGAAGTAACTACCTTCTAGCATTAAGCTGAATTCTTCCAGCATTACTGATCTATTACTGCACCGCCTGCTGTTAGAAAGTACCTTTCAGTCAGGCTGTCTGCTTTTATAGTTTAGACAATAGACTGGATCACAAAAAAGCCAAAGTTAGACTGCAGCTTACACTATTGCAATGTTAAATGCAAATCATTCTGAATCTAAAAACAGATTTTCAAGTTCTTGTCTGGCAAGGTTTTTCTTTTTGTTTGTTTGTTTGTTTAAGTGATGATGGGTCATTAAGGAGTTTTAGTTTTAAAATAGGAAACCACTGCATTAGGTCATGACCTTCTTGAATTTGATCTTTGTAAACACCGCATTTTAAAAAAGTTATGACGTTTGAAACATGGAAAAAATACAAAATTAAACAAATCCAACTACTTCTTGTCCCTCTTTTGCAGGCATCCAAATGCTCTCACCACGAAGGGAAGGAAAAGAGACAGGAAAACAAAAACATCTTGAGTTTTGTCCCCATGTGACTCCGCTGACATGCACTGATAACTGTAAGAAAGGCCTGTACCTGTCCAAATAATTTACCACAAGTGGACCCCAAGCAAGTTGTAGAAACATCTGAGGAATAACAAATAGAAGTTGGATGCTCTTTTTGAATAAATTACCTAAGATTTTAAGCTATGAGGAACATAAAGAATGAGGCTGTAACATAAAATGTGGAAAAAGTGAAGCGCTGTGAATATTTTAATGATCTAAGTGCAAAGTCCAAAGCTCATGGTGCAAAAAGCGTTAAGGGCATGTCCGAGTCCACTTTTGCTATTTTGAGGACGGAAAATATGCTCTAGGCCAGGGATGTCAAATTCAATTCCTGGAGGGCCACAGCTCTGCACAGTTTAGTTCCAACTCTGCTTCAACACACTTACTGGTAGGTTTCAAAAAAGCCTGAAGGACTCAATTAGTTTGATCAGATGTGTTTAATTATAGTTGGAACTAAACTGTGCAGGGCTGTGGCCCTCCAGGAATTGAGTTTGACATCCCTGCTCTACGCCCTGGTGCATGGTCTAACAGGGTTGTGCTAATTTCTTAATGAGTTATGGCTGTGTTTTGTGCATTAAATTAATAAGAGTCTCATCTGCCATTCCCTTTAAGAGTCAGTTTTGTCACGCCACGGCGCATTTGCTATTTTCATGGCAGAATTTATAAGTGCAATAACTGAATAACTGACTAGCAAGAAAACATTTAAACAGAGCATCTGCAGCGCGAGGACAAAGAACGAGTCTTCTCCATTCAACCTCTTTACATTCTCTTTACTTGACTATTACTCTTTACTCCTTTACTTTCGTGGAGTAAGGAAACAGTGGAAACTCACTCCACTGAAGACATCCATTAGCCTACATATTTAATTTGGTTTGTTAAGAGCAAAGATTTGTTTCAATACATTTTTCTAAATTCGGTTCTAATTTCCAGAAAAAGAATTAATGAACAATAATAATGTAGTGTGGACAAAACTGAGTTATATCCAAACACGTTATATTTTATTCTTAGGCACGGTGGCCCAGTGGTTAGCACTGTTGCCTCACGGCAAGAACACCGCTGGTTCGGCCTCTTCCCGAGCCAGTCGACGTTTCTGTGTGGAGTTTGCATGTTCTGCCTGTGTTCGCGTGGGTTTTCCCCGGGTTCTCTGGTTTCCTCACAGCGTCCAAAAAACATACTACATAAGTAAATTGACTACTTTTAAATAGCATCTTAAAGCAACTCTAGTAAGATATATCTCAGCATGTTCACAAGCGGGGGGAGTTATCGAGACTTACCTGAGCTCAAACTCTCCTCTCGCCCTTTAAATGGGAGGGAGCACCGGGCTCAAGGATTTTCTGAGCTCAGGGCTCTCTCCCAGGACAGCTTGACAAATACGCTTTATAATCAATCATCAGCTAAGTGTGAACTCTTGAAAGTATTTTGGAGCAGCAAACATGTCAGGCTAAATAATTCAAATGAATCATTGACTTCTGCTGTCTTCATTAGTTTCAGTGAAACAGATTTTTAATTAATTTAAAACGGCATCTTTGGATATCTTTGGAAATACTGTTGTCCTAAAAACAAACAAACAAACAAAAAAAAGCATAACTAAAAACATCCTTAGGAACGGTATAGCAGAAAATTTTGCTGGTATGAAAACCTTGATTTTTCCAAACCGCTGTATACCTTGAAAACGCTTATTATCCCATGCCTACTCCAGATAAAAACTTTTGCTTTGTGTTTACCTTATGATTAAAGTTGTTGCACGTCTGCCGGTTCCCGCCTCAAAATGAGCAAGTTTGAGCCACTTTAACATTAAGATGGCGTTCAGAAAAAAACAAAACACAGACGAAGAAACTCGACACAGAGGAACATAAAAACCTCACTGCCAACTAGCGTTTCAGAAGTGTTATTGCAGAGCAACACAAGTCCATGTTTGCAATTGCGAAATAATGGCCTTCAAAAACTCACCATTAAATTTGAAGAAACACATCAAGGTAAGTTAATATATATATATATATATATATATATATATATATAT